>CAUYUJ010014784.1:52500-65000 GCA_963575745.1 Prorocentrum cordatum
TGGAGTCGGTCGCAAAAAGCCGCGCACCAAAGGTCACTCCTACCCAGGGTCACTCTTGCGTGTAGCCGATGATCTTGGCTTGGGCGGATTGTGCTCGAGCGCGTCAAGGCAAGGTGCTTCCGCGCAGCTTTGGGAAGCTTCTGAGTTCCGCCTTCTGGTGCACACGGCCAGTGGCATTCGTGCGCAGGGGAATTCCACCATATTTGACGGAGGGTCGAAATCCCAACCCGTTCGAGACCTCCTTCGAGCCATACTCTCGGTTCCATCGTTTCTCTGATCGGGGTATTTTGAGACGCGGCTTACGGCGTTCGAGTGCGTTTCACACATGCTTTGCAGAGCTCGAGTGCGGTTGTGATTGGATTTGCGGTGTGTGTTGGCGGGACGGATCCGTTTTCGGCCCTGGCAGACATCCAGCGCTTCGAAGACATCGAGACGGCCCGGCCCGTTTGTCTCCGCCATTGGCCTCTGAAGAGTCCAACGTCGCGCCTCGGGGCCCAGGGCCGTCCAGGGAGGGGCTCGGGACGAAAAGGCGGCCTTTGAAAGAAAAGGGGTCGAGATGCAAGGAGGCCCGCGAATCGAAAAGTCGAAGCGCCTGAGGACGTGTGGGTGGGGTTGTCAAGCAGTGGCGAAGCGTCCTGGCCCGCCTATGGGCCCACCAAAAAGGTTCTCAGAACCTTCTGAATTCTGCACGAAATGTCTCAGAACATCTCTGGCTAGGACTCTCTTGTTTTAACGCATCGGGCTTATGTTCTAAGAACATTTGTTTTGTTACGTTTGGGTTCTAAGAACATGTCTTGGCAGGCCTATAGGAATGCCGGGACGGCCGGTCCCTCCTCATGGTTGGGGGAGGCGGGGGAACGAAGTCTGCTGCAGCTGAGCTCTGCCCCGCCGCCCAGCGCGCTCCTCGGCACGTGGCCACGCTCCTCGGCGCGGAGGCGCCGCGGAGGCCAGCAGCACTGCTTGCGTGCGGTTCCTCGGCGCGCTCCAGGGTACGTCCGGTGGTCGGATTTTGACCCCGCCTCCGTAGGCCCCTCGCGCCATGAGAAAGGCATGGCGGGAGGTATTGGTTGCATGCGGCTTCGGGTGGCCTGGTGCCGTCAAGAAAGTACGCCGTGTGAAAAAGTTGGTTTGGGGAGGGTGCCGAGGTTTCGTGTGTGTGTGTGTGTTTGTGTGTATGTATGTGTGTGCGTGTGTTCGTGTCTGTTTGTGTGAGCGTTTGTGTGTGGATGTCTGTGTGAATGCGTGTGTGTGTGTGTGCATGCGTGTGCCAATGTGTGTAAGTGTGTGCGACTAGTGTGGATGTGTGTGCGTGTGTGTGTGTGTGTGTGCGAATGCGCGCGTGTGAATGTGCGTGTGTGCGTGTGTGTCTCCCTGGTGCTGTACTTCAGCCTCGCCGCCGAGGGAAAAAGTATGTGCGTGTGTGTGTGCGTGTGTGCGTGTGTGTGTGGATGTGTGTGTGTGTGAATGTGTGCGTGAATGTGTGCGTGTGTGAAGGTGTGAGAGTGCGTGGGTGTGTGTGTGTATGCAGACGTGTGTGCGCGCGTGTGTGTGTGCGTGCGTGCGTGCGCGCGTGTGTGTGTGTGAATGTTTGTGTGTGAATATGTGTGGATGCATGTGTGTGTTCTTTGTTAAGCGTTCTGTGTTCTGTGCTGTGTGTTCTGTGCTGTGTGGTGTGTGTTGTGTGTTGTGTGCGGTGTGTGTGGTGTTTGGTATGTGGTGTGTGTGTGTGTTGTGTGTGGTGTGTGGTGTGTGGCGTGTGGTGTGTGTTGTGTGTGGTGTGTGGTGTGTGGTGCGTGGTGTGTGGTGTGTGGTGTGTGGTGTGTGGTGTGTTGTAAGTTGGTTTTGTGTGTTGTGTGTTGTGTGTGTTGTGTGTGTGGGTGTGCGGGGGTGTGCGTGGGTGTCGAGGTTTCCTCGTGTGTGTGTGTTTTTGTGTGGTTACGTGTGTGTGTGTGTGTTTGTGTGAGTGTTTGTTTGTGTGTGCGTTTGTGTGTGAATGTCTGTGTGAATGCGTGTGCGTGTGTGTGTGTGTGTGCGCATGTGTGTGCCACTGTTTATAAGTGTGTGCGACTCGTGTGAATGTGTGTGAACGTGGGAAACTGTGTGCGAACGTGCGTGTGTGTTAATGTGCGTGTGTGCGTGTGTGTCTCCCTGGCGCTGTACCTCAGCCTCGCCGCCGAGGGAAAGTATGTGCGTGTGTATGTGTGTGTGTGTCTGCGCGTGTTCGCGTGTGTGTGTGTGTGAATTGTGTGCGTGGATGTGTGCGTGAATGTGTGTGTGAATGTGTGAGTGTGCGTGGGTGTGTGTGTGCGTGTGTGTGTGTGCAGATGTGTCTGTGTGTGTGTGCGGATGTGTGTGTGCGTGTGTGTGCGTGTGCGCGTGTGTCTGTGTCTGAATGTTTGTGTGTGAATGTGTGTGTGCGGACATGTGTGTGCGTGCGTGTGTGCGTTATGTGTTCTGTGTTCTGTGGTCTGTGTTCTGTGTGGTGTGTTGTGTGTCGTGTGGTGTGTGTGTGTTGCGTGGTGCGTGGTGTGTGGCGCGTGCTGTGTGGTGTGTGGTGTGTGGTGTGTGGTGTGTGGTGCGTGGCGTGTGGTGTGTGGTGTGTGGCGTTTGGTGTGTGGTGTGTGATGTGTGTGATGTGTGTGATGTGTGTGATGTGTGTCTGTTGTGTGTTGTGCGCTGTGTGCGTTGTGTGTTGTGTGTGTGGGTGTGCGTGGGTGTGCGTGTGCGTGCGTGCGTGCGTGTGTGTGTGTGTGTGTCTGTGTGTGTGTGTGAGTCCACGTCGTGCCCTGTTCTCCCGAGACTTGGACATTTAGGGCCGGTTTGGAATGCACGTTGAGGCTGTAGGTGATCGTCCTTTTTTGGCCCCCCACATCGCCACGCCTGAACACGGCTTCGAAGTGCGTGCCAGAACGCACCCCAGGACCATGTCCGATGTCTCGGGGTCAAGTTGGAAGCTCGGGGCCCAGATTTTGTAAAGAACTAGGGCTGAGCTGTGGACTACCGTCCACCGGTGCCACAGCATTGAAGGGGTGCCTGCTGTTGTTTGGGGCTCCAGGGTGAGCTCGGTGTTCGTTGGTTCTGTCGGCGTCCAGGGAAGCGCTTGCAGTAGCAGCAGCAGCAGCAGCAGCAGCAGCAGCAGCAGCGGACACAGCATTGGCAGAAGCAGCAGCAGGAGCAACTTCAACAGCGTCAGCAACAGCGCGGCCCCCTCGCCTGCAGCAGCAGCAGCAACAGCGGGTGCAGCAGCATCGGCGATAGCAGCAGTATGGTCGAAGAGGGACATGGAGTCTGATTGAAAAATATACCCCACACCTCCTGGGATACGCGTCGCGCAAGAGGGGTTGCAACAAACAAGTCTTGGGCGATTGTCGGCTCGTATCCCAACCTCTTTGTGGAACGCCTCCCGCGCGAGACGCGTTGGAAGAAAACCATACCTCACACCTCCTGGGACACGCGCCGTGCGAGAAGGGTTGTAACAAATGAGTCCTGGGCGTTTGGCGACTCGTAACCTAAGCTGTCCCGAGAGGTGTGGGGTATGGGTTTTTTCTAATCAGGAGTGCCGTCCTCGAAGTGGCAATCTGCGGTAGAGCCCCGGGAGGAGCCGAAAAGCTCCCATCGTCAGGGGGAAGAGGGAAAAGGTGGCCTAAGTTGAAGAAAACCATACCCCATACCTCCTGGGACACGCGCCGTGCGAGAGGAGTTGCGTAACAAAAACAGTCCTGGGCGATTGCGACTCGTATCCAAAGCTGTTTGTGGAACCCCTCCCGCGCAAGACGCGTCCCAATTGGTGTGGGTATGGTTTTTTCTAATCAGGAGGGCCGTCCTCAAAGGAGCAATATGCGGTAGAGCCCCAGGGGGGGGGGTCCTGGAGGCTTCCATGGTCAAGGGGGAAGTAGAAAGGGACCTTAAGTGGACACAAACAACATACCCCACACCTCCTGGGACACGAGCCGTGCGAGAGGCCTCCTGGGACACGCGCCGTGCGAGAGCGATTGCTGAAAAAACAGTCCTGGGCGTTTGGCGGCTCGTATCATCCTAAGTTGTTTGTGGAACCCCTCCCGCGCGAGACGCGTCTCCAGAGATGTGGGGTATTGTTTTTTCTAGTCTGACGGCCGTCCTCGAAGTGGCAATCTGCGGTAGAGCCCGGGGGGGGATCCTGAAGATCTGCATGGTCAAGGGAAAAAGGAAAAGGGGCCCCAAGGGAAAGAAAACCATACCCCACACCTCCTGGGACACGCGCCGTGCGAGAGTGGTTGATGAAAAAACAGTCCTGGGCGTTTGGCGACTCGTATCATCCTAAGCTGTTTGAGGAACCCCTCCCGCGCGAGACGTGTCCCCAGAGGTGTGGGGTATGGTTTATTCCCACATGAGAGCAAGAGGGGGACGTCTATGTTTTGCCGTGTCGTGGGAGCCTTGGGAGCCTCCAGAGGCCTTTGGGCCTCGTCTGGGGCTGTCTCGGAGGCTTCCTGGGAGTCTGCGGGAGCCGCGTCGGGGCCGTTTCGGTGACCTCCGGTGCCGCATTGGGCTCGCCAGAAGAGCTCTGGAGTTTGCCCTTTTGGCTCCACCCGGGGGCCGTCTTGAGGGTCTCTTGGCTCGTCCTGGGAGCCTCTAGGAGCGGTCTTGAGGGCCTTCTTGGGAACGTGCTGAGGGCTCTTTCGAGAGCCGCCGGGGCCGCGCTGGGCCCAAGACGAAGGCCTTCGGTGGCGTATGTGGCGTCATGGCTCCGCAGGAGCGAGCAGCAGAGAGATCACCGAACAACGCAGTAAATATCGATCGCTTCGCGTCCTCACGGCCCTCCTGGAGGCTCTCGTGAAGCTGGGTTGGTCACCACCCACCAAACCACCCCAACCCAACCCGAAGGCTTCGTTTTGCCTTCCATTTCCAGTACGGGGTGGTCCGGGAACATCGAAAAAACACATATGGAGCCCAGCCCCCCCCCAACCCGAAATTCGGGTCTTCGGGTTGGGTTGGGGTGGTCTGGTAGGTAGTCAGTTGGGTCCCTCGGATCGCGCTCGCTTGGGCTTTCTGGGCTCAAAACAACATTCGGCCACCACGCAGTCGATTCTGCGCGGGCTTCGCGCGCGGAGCCCAGGCGAGTGACGCTGCGCGACCGAAGCCGAGAAGAACGAACGACACAGAGCAGAACCCGAACACGCGAGAGGGGCAGGTGGTTAGCGGAGGGGGAGGAGGACGAGGAAGATGAGGAAGAGGAAAGGAGGAGGACGAGGAGGAGGAGGACGAGGAGGAGGACGAGGAGGAGGAGGAGGACGAGGAGGACGAGGAGGAAGATGAGGAGGAGGACGAGGAGGAGGAGGAGGAGGACGAGGAGGACGAGGAGGAGGAGGAGGAGGACGAGGAGGAAGATGAGGAGGAGGAAAAGGAGGAGGACGAGGAGGAGGAGGACCGAGGAAGAACGCGCGAGGGGGGCTCCCAAAGGGGGCCCTCGGGGCTCTCCGAGGGCCCTCGGGGCGCGGTCGCCGCGAGCGGAGCCGCCGAGGCGCCGCGCCACGCGGGCCCGGCGAGGGAGGCACCCACGGGCCCCACTGTCGGGGGGCTCCCCAAACGGGGTGGTGGCCACACCGTGCGGTGGGTCGGTGGGGACTCGGGGTGAGCTGAAGGTCGTGGCCCTGCGGCGCACGGACGGGGAGCGAGTTCACCGACTCCCGCTTGCGAGGTAAACAGTGCGCCGGCAGCAGTAGCAGCAGCGTTGCTACTCGGGGTCACCGAACGGTTCTGGGACTTGGGTCGTTCTCCGACGCGGATAAAATCCATGCGAGAGGGTTCAGCTGATGGCGGTGGAATGGGCTGATCGAATCTATCTGGAATGCAGATCTCTCTGGACACGGAACCGTGCGCAGCGCAGAACATTCCTCAAGCAGAATTGTGAGTCGAGCAAGCATGCCCGAGGATGTCTCGGGCGACTGGAGCCTCCAGGGTCCCAAAACCGTGCGGTGACGGACCGTGCGGTGAGGTCTCTGCGGATCTCGAGGTCGCCGCCGGGTCTGTCACCACACGGTCTTGGGACCCCCAACGCTGGCACGCATTTTGCTTGGTATTACAGTGCAGGTCGCGGCGGCCATATTTTCCACTTTTGGGGGGGTTCCGCCGACGCCCTCCGACCCCCTCTGGGTGACCAGGGCCCCGCAGAGCCCTCGGCGGCCTCCCGCCGCGGGCGATGTTTCTCCCCCAGCCCCTGAGCTCCGCCCGAAAGGTTTGGCCGCTCAGAAAAAAAGGGGAAGCCCTGGGATACACCCCAAGGGAGCTATTCAGACGCACCCCATATCGAGGAGGGACGCCCCCCCATCGTAGATCCCAGGGTTGGGCCTCGAATGCCTGGTTCATTCGAGAACCTCATGAAGCCTGGGATTGGGGTCGACATACAGTCAACCCGCACAGTAAGGATATGCAACCTTCTCAAGGGTACCTTCGCATCCTTGCCTCCTCGGCCCATCCTTCGCCACTTTCGTCGGCCGCGTCCAACCCCGGAAAGCTTCGACATGGGCGTCCAAGGCCCTTGCTTGCATCCTCCGCGCGCATCCTTACTATACGAGTTGACTGTGCACCCCAAGGGGGCTTCAGACGCACCCCATATCGAGGAGGGACGCCCCCCATCGTATATCCCAGGGTTGGGCCCCAAATTTCTCGTCCATTCGAGAACCTCATAAAGCCTGGGATAGGGGTCGACATACAGGCAACCCGCACAGTAAGGATGTGCAACCTTCCTCAGGGTACCCTTGCATCCTTGCCCCAGTCGGCCCGTCCTTGGCGACTTTCTCTGGCCGGCCTCGTCCGAAAAACGCCAACTTGGCCCTCCAAGGCCCTTGCACCCTTGCCACGCATCCTCATGGTACGGGCTGTCTGTATCCCCTGCTATCCCGCCGCCCGCTCTCGGACTGGGCCCCGCGCCCAAGCTGGGAGCGCCCCTCCGGGGCATCAGCGCGGCCCCCGCGCGTGGACCTCCGCCGCCCTGCAGAGGAAAGGCGGGCCAACCTGCCGACGGCGTACAGTCAGGACGCTGAAGTAAGGAACAGTTTTCGCTCGGAACTTCCCCTCCTCCTCCTCCTTTTCCTTTTCCTCCTCCTCCTCGTCCTCCTCCTCCTCATCTTCATCCTCCTCCTCCTCCTCCTCCTCCTCCTCCTCCTCCTCCTCCTCCTCCTCCTCCTCCTTCTCCACCTTCTTATTGACGTTGCTCGGATGTGGAGCACTCCTCCCCCTTTTCCTCCTCCTTCTCCTCCTTCTTCTCCTCCTGCTTCTCCTCCAACACCTACTCCTTCTCCACCTCCTCCTCCTCCCCCTCCTCCTCCTCTTCCTCCTCCTCTTTTTGACGTTGCTCGGACCTGCAGCACTCCTCTTCCTCCTCCTCCTCCTCCTCCTCCACCTCCTCCTCCTCCTCATCTTCCTCATCTTCCTCCTCCTTGCTTGACGCTGCTCGGACCTGAAGCACTCCTCCTCCTCCTCCTCCTTCTCATATTCCTCCTCCTCCTCCTCTTTCTCCTCTTCCCCCTCCTCCTCCTCCTTCTTGTTTGACGTTGCTCAGACCTGAAGTCCGCCTCCTCATCCTCCTCCATTCCTTTTTTCACAGATGGAGGGCGGGTCGTTTTCAAAATGGTGCTCTCGCCGCAGCGCCGCGCACATTATGTTTACACAGTTGCAAGTGTTTCACGGCTTGCGGGCGGGTCGTTTTCAAAATGTGGATTTCGCCTTCGCGCCGTGCACATTCGTTTTAAACAGTTGCCAAAAGTTTCACGGATTGAGGGCGGTTCTTTTTCAACATGTGGCGTTCGTCCTAGCTCCCTACACATTCGTTTGAAACACTTGCAAGCGTTTCGCGGACTCCCTTGATCAACGCACCAAAAATAGTGTTTTGGACGGATTCGGGACTATGCGGGTGCAGCAGTTATGTTGGTTCGCGATGTTGGAGCCCCCAAAATGGCGTTCTGACACGATTCCTGATCGTCTGGACGCAGCAGTCTGGTTGAGCCGTGGCGTGGAAATCCCGATAACATTGGTTTGTGTTGCTTCAAGGTCGTCAAAGGGTTGTCTTTCAACGAGGCAGTTCCCTCAATGGAAACGAACCATTGTGGGGGTTTGTGAAGACGGAGCTTGGAGGGAGGGTTAATTCCAACCTCGTGGATCACCCTTGGGTTTACACTGGTCCTCCTCCTCCTCCTCCTCCTTTTCCTCCTTCTCCTCCTCCTCATTGTTTGACGTTGATCGGATCTGAAGCACCCGTCCTCCTCCTCCTCTTCCGCATCCTCCTCCTCCCACCCCCTCCTCCTCCTCTTTTTTCTCCTCTTCTTGTTCCTCCTCCTCCTCCTCTTCCTGCTCCTCCCCCTTTTCTTCCTCCTCCTCCTCCGCCTCCTCCTCATTTTCCTCATCCTCCCCCCACTCCTCCTCCTCCTCCTCCTCCTCCTCCCTCCTCCTCCTCCTCCTCCTCCTCCTCCCCCTCCTCCTCCTCCTCCTCCTCCTCCTCCTCCTCTTGCGGGAGGATGCGCTGACACCGCGCTGCGGCTTCGTGGCAAGGCAGCGGCTGCAGAGCGGCTACGGCGCGACGTCAGGAACGGGGCCAGCCCATACTAAGGCCAGGATGTTGTTCGGGAATATCACCCAGTACGGCCCGACCGCCCGCAGGTTCCTGGAGGGGTACGGAGCTGGCTTTGACGTCGTCGGTTTCTGTGAGGCCCATGCGTCACCCGCTGCCGCCGAGCAGCAGCATATCGACATCCAGAAAGGCAACTGGAAGGTCGCAGTCACGCCTGGCACCCCTTCAGGTCGATCCCTGGACGGCGTCACAGGCGGTGAGATGATTGCGATCAAGAAGACGTTGGCCGCCACCACCTTTGAGGGGCACCGACGCGCGTGCATAGCGGCTGGTCGGCCTCCCCCCTTCTTCGGTTTCGTCCCGATGGTCTGGCACCTGCTGCAAAGCAACGTTATCATCGTGGTGGCGTACTTGGTGCCGGGGCTTCGGTTTCGTGGAGCCAACCAGCAGCCGCTCGCCTCCTTGGCGGCCTTCCTCTCGCTCATGAAGGACCCCTTCGTGATCGTCGGCGACTGGAACGTCGAGCCGACCGACTGGGGCGAGACGGAGTGGTTGCAGCGGATCGGGGCCACCGTCGTGGCGCCAGACAACGTTCGCACGACCTGCGACAAGGGCAAGGGCAAGCTGTACGACTACGTGCTTGCCTCGTCAGGGTACGCTGAGCATGTCAAGGTGGTGGCTGAGCCCAACGTGCCGTGGCGCACGCACTGCAGGCTCATCATCGAGCTCACGTCCAGCAGCCGCCGCTGGTACCACCAGGCGCTGGTGCTGCCCTCGGCCCTGCCTCTCCGCAGCCCGCCGAAGGTCGCTGCGGACCCCAGCAGCCGCGGGCAGCGGAAGCTCGCAGCGCAGGCTTGCAAGCGCCGCGAGGCGCTGCCAGAGGAGCTGCGGGGGTCCCACGACGCGCTCCTCGCGGAGGCTGACGGGCTTGGCGGGCCAATTGCTGCTGACGGCCTCGGGCACGCCCCGTACCCGCTGCCCGACTACACGGCCCCGTGGACTGGGAGGTGGCGCAGCGCTGGAGGCGGCACCTGGAGTGCTGCCCAATGCTGCGGAGACGCGTTCTCCGCGGCAACCGCCCTTGCGGCAGCACGGCGCACGTCCATGGACTACGACGAGGACACAATGGACGCGCTGGCAGACGAGTACGACGACGGCTTTGCGGAGCCTCCTGTCCACGACCCAGTCCCGAGCAGCAGCCCAGCGACGGCTGCGAAGTCAGCTGCGCCGCCCGACACCGAGCCCCCCGATCGTGATGGCGGCGCGCCAGCTGACATTGAGTACCTAGCGAGTGCCGAAACATGGTCCAGGTGCGCTGCTGCCGTGCAGGCTCGGAAGCCCAGCAGCCAGCGGCCCGCCGACCAGGACCACTTCCTGTTCGCGCGAGTGCCGCTCTCCACCGACCACGTCTCGCAGATGCACGCGCAGTGGGTCGGCGCCCTCGAGGAGGCGCTGATCCAGACGGAGCAGGTTGCTGGTCGCAGTGCGGACACCATGCGAGGGCGTGGTCAAGGGTATCGCATCGAGGAGCGCAGGATGAAGAGTACCCCTGGCCGCGCCCACCTGCTGGACCCAGTGCTGGAGGGTTGGCAGACGCTGGGCACCTTGTTGGTCCGCCTCGTCGCGCTGCTGACCAACGGACCCGACCCTCCGCAGCAGCGTGAGTGCGTTGTGCGGGCCACCCCCTTGCTACGTGCTCGTGTGGGGAAGAACGATCATCATGTATATTTCGGCCAGTCCCTGCAGGAGGATGCGCAGGATTGGCGCCTTCGTGCTGGTATCTTTCTGCAGCAAGAAATGCCATGCTTGGGCGACGTACGTAGACTGCTTGCTTGCACTGAGCGACGGTGCCACCGCCTCCTCGGCCGCAGCCTCCACCGCGCCCGCCTCGGGCACGTCCGCTGGGCCAGCGAGGCGCGGCAGAGGAGGCCAGGCATCGCCCGCCGACATGTCAGCGAGCCCGCGGCCGAGCAGCTGGAGACACACGGCCTCGCCAGGGACGCCGAGGGGGACATCGCGGCGAGGTCCATCGCCCAGCCCGACACCATCCTGGAGCAGAAGACCCTGTTCTGGGAAGGGGTGCGGAAGGACTCGACGCACGACGAGGCCGACCTTGTCGAGGCCCTCAACGCCACTCTCCGACGCGCTGCTGATGAGGGCCTGGATCCGATCACTCCCGACCAGGTGCGCGCGGCCATGCGCCGCACGAGCTCGGGCAGGGCTCGCGGCATCGACAGCGTGAGCCCCGCTGACCTGCAGCGGATGCCCGAGGGCGGATTCGACGGTCTCGCTTCGCTCCTCAACGAGCGCGAGGCCGCGGGGGTTTGGCCGTGGCAGCTGTCGGCGGCCATTGGAGCCGCCATTCCCAAGCGTGATGGAGGGGGTCGCATCATCGGCATGCTGCCGACCACCTGCAAGGTCTGGGCGAAGGTTCGAGCTGCTTCCACTGACGCCCAGGCCGAGTGGTGGGAGACCGCGCGCGCTGATCTTCCGCCCTGCGGGCCGCCGTGCGCCGTGCCTGCATGGACGAGTGCGACGTGGGGAACGGGCGGTTCACCGCGACCCTCCTCCTCGACATTAAGAAGTTCTACGACTCGGTCTCCTTCGTCCGCCTGCTCGCGGTGGCCATCCAGCAGGGGTCCCCCGCGATCGCGGCCGCGATGGAGGTGCAGCTGTATACAGGGCCTCGCCGCCTGCGCCAGCGCGCCTGGCTTGGGCGCCGTCTGCAGCCCGAGCGGTCAGTGGTGGCGGGGTCGGCCCATGGAGGGAAGCTGGCCAAGGTCATGCTGGGGCCAGTGATTGCTCGCGCGCATCGCGCGTGCGAGCGTGCTCAGATGTGGACGTTCAATGACGACACGGTCGTCCACTCTGTTGGCGCGAGGCAGGCGGTCAAGGCCGACATGCACAAGGCCGCGGAGGCGCTCAAGCAGGGGCTCGACGAGGCTGGCTTCGAGGTCTCCACCAAGACTGTGCTGGCGTGCTCGCATCCCCCGCTGGGGCGGTCCATCGCTGGCGGCCTGGCGCGGCTTGGCGTGCCCGCCTCCTACGCGGCGCACGCGATGGTTCTCGGCGTTGACACGGCCTGCGGGCGCCGTCGGTGCAGGAGGCGCGCCCAGAGGCGCTTCGAGGCTGCCAGGTCTCGGCCAGGCAGGATCCTCCGCATGCGCAGGGAGGTCCACATGGCCAAGATCACGAAGATGTCGTCCGTGGACGACGGGGGCGCAGCCTCAGGCGACGCACGGCCACCAGGTCGCTGGCCTCGCGCCCTCGTCGATCCTGGCGATGCGCCGTGGCGCCGCCGCCTCAGCTGTCGGCAAGGGGCCCGGCAGGTGCCTCACGTCGACCTTGGCGGCCTTGTATGGGCAGCGCGACCCAGGGCTGGAGCTTCGGAGGCAGGTTGTCAGCCAGTGGCTCGAGCTCTGGCGCACGCGGCCTGAGGTTCACGGTCGGGTGCGCCGCGCCTGGCCCCGACTGCCCCAGGCCCTGTCGCAGGCAGGGCCGCGTCGCTGGCGGCGCGTCCGCGGGCCTGCTGCTGCCGTGATCGCGGTGCTCCTGGACGCCGAGTGGCGGCCCGAGTCGCCCCAGCGCTGGGCCCGCCCGACAGGGCCCAATGCAGTCGACGAGTGGATCATCCCTGGCCCCGACGCGGAGTGCTTCGCCGTCGCCGACGCGCCCGAGCTCTTGGACGACCTCATGGCAGACTTCGCGAGGCGCATGTGGCAGAGGGCCGCGCTGCACCCAGCAGGCGACAGCCTCTGCAACGGCGCCGACATGATGCATGCGCAGCGGGAGCTCAGGCGCTTCACGGAGGCGGGGGCTCTCGACCTGTGGGCGCAGACGGTCGCCATCGTCAGCGGCGGCCAGTGGACGAGGGAGCGCCAGCAGCAGGCAGGTTACGACTCCGAGGTGACCTGCCAGCGCTGCGGCGCTGAGAAGGAAAGGCTACTTCATCGAATTT
>CAUYUJ010014784.1:70000-177500 GCA_963575745.1 Prorocentrum cordatum
AGAGCGAGTGGCAGGAAGCGCCAGAGGTGATGTGCAGGGAATGCAGGCCGTTCGACGAGGCCGGCATCTCGGGGCCAGCCTTGTGGCGGGCCGCGGCGTTGCTCGTGTGAGTGCGTCCGCTGCCTCCTCCTCCTCCTCCTCCTCCTCCTCCTTCTCCTCCTCCTCCTCCTCCGCCGCCTCGCACACTCAAGAATTTTGATACTTCGCCCGCTGCCGTGTGGTCCTCAAGCACAGCAGGGTGCGCATCCGCGCAGCGTCTCCACCCATCTCCCGAAGGGGCCACGCATGCCGCCAGCTGTGTAACACCTGGGTGGCGAAGAATTGCAGTAGAGATGGCTTCCGGCGTCAGCCTGACGGCCAGTCGAGACTCCTCGCAGGTGCCACAGCGCTCTGAGCAGCACCCGCGTCTGCGGACAAGGAAAGGAAAAAACCTCCACTGCATTCGATGGTGCCCGCGGGGCGACGGCACTAGGGCACGAGTGCTGCACCTGGTGCGGTCGGGCTCTTGAGCCCGCGGGAGCTGGAGAGCTGGACGGGGGGCACGGCGACGTACCACGCGCACTCGGAGAGCGCGTCTAGCCTTACTCGTCCGGAGCCGTTTTGGCTCCAGCGGATGCCTGGGCGGCAGTCTGGCCGGGCCCTTCGCCCGGGCCGCCAGCTCACCCGTGCTCTCCTCGGGGTGCCGTGCCGCGGGCGTCTGGCGGTGCTGCGCGGCGCCACTGGGCGGCCATGGAGCTCTGCATGGGCAGCACCAACATCCCGGACGGCCACGTGGTCTCCTTTCGCATGGGGGAGACGCGGCGGCAGGCGCTGGTGGAGAAGCTGCGCAAGACACCCGTCAGGTTCCCGACCGATCCAGAGAGCATTGCCGAGCCCGTCCTCATCGAGGTCATGAAGGTAGTGGCATCCACGCAGCTCGTGCTCCAGAAGGGGCTGGGCGACTACTCTGTCTACTTGGCTGGTGCAGGAAGCGAGAGCGACGGCGTGTTCGACATGAGCATGCACGTCCAGGGGCTGCACGGCGATGTCGACGGACAGGGCACTGGCGACGCCGTGGCGCAAGGGGGGGGGGACAGGGACCAGGACGCAGCCAGCCCGGCGAAGGCCTACCTGGATGAGACGGGCGTGATGCAGTATCCAGGTGCTTGCGGCAAACCCCGCCGCCGTTTCCCTGGGGCAATCTGGGGCGCTCCAAAAATGGCTTTGCCTTCGAGGATCGAAGGAGTTGTCATCTCTTCCGCGACGGAAGGCGGCGAAAGGTCGGCGGAAGTAGAACGAGGCCGCCTCCGCCGGCGGAAGTCGGCGGAAGCTCGGCGGAAGGCGGCGGAAGTAGAAAATGCGCACCCAAGAGATGAGAACGTTTTTGGGTACAGGGTGTTCGGAGTCGGACGTCTAGGAATATGGTCGGGGCCGTCTTGGGCGTTGTCTGGGCCTGCCTGGGGCGGTCGTATATGGGATCCTTGGGATGGTCCTGGGCTGTCTTTGAGCCGCCTCGGGGCCACCTTGGAGGTAGGCATCTGGGGCCATCTTGGCGTGTGGAGGACCATCTGTGATGTCATATTTTTGCCATCTTCGAGTTCTCTGGACCGTCCAGGAGCATGTTCCCGTGCACCCTCTGGAGGCTCATGCTGGAGCCCTCGGCAGCCTAAAAGTTGATATCGGCGGCGAGCGAGGGGGAGGAAGTGAGAAGGAGAAGGCCTTCTCAGAAGGTTCGGGAGTCCCCCGGCCTCCTGAGAAGTGTTCTGAGCCTTGCCGGAAGACAAACAAAACACTCCTCAGAGGGCGCGAGGGCTTCTGAGAGGCCCCGCCGCCTTCTGAGAGGGCCTTCTCCTTCTCACTTGCTCCCCCCCCCCTCGCCCGCCGCCGCGATGATAGCGGCACGAGAGCACCCCAGACAGTCCGGACAGCGCGTCCGCTCTGCCCCCTCGGAGCCTCGGAGCCCTCCGCGGGGCGCTGCCCGAGGCCCTGGCTGTCTCGGCGGCGCGCCGCCAGGGGGGAGGTGAGCAGCAGCAGGCCTCCTCAGGAGGCTCGGAAATTGAAAGTCGGGCACGTCCCTCTGCAGGAGGAGGGTTCAGACATGTGCAGAACATCGTCTGGCGGCGATCTGTCCATATTATTGTTGACTGTGTCTGGGCATGTTTTGAGTATGTCTTACTTTTTGTCCCAGATCTCGGGCTGGACGAAAGGGGGGGATTGGGAAAGGGGGGGGTACGAAATTTGCTGCATGCAGCTGTTTTCGGCCTCCCCGAGGGGCCCAGTCCTCGATACAAAGCCGCCTCCGGCGCCGGGAGGCGCCGGGAAAATCAGCTACGCGAGCTGATTCTCAAAGCCCCCCCTTTGCTATCCCCCCCCTTTCGCCCGACCCGAAAATCCGCCCGTCGGAGGACGTGCCCGACCTAATCGGAAGTCCTCCGGCCTGCTGGTGCGTTGCCTGGGCCTTCCGCCCCGCGGCCAGCCTCGAGCCGGCGCTCCGCGGCGCCCATCGCCCCCTCTCTGTGACTCAAGCAAGCAGCGGCGGAGCGTCCTGGCTCGCCTACAGCCCTACCAAGCAATGTTCTAAGAGCCTTTTGTGGTCTCCACGGAATGTTCTCAGAACATGTCTGGCTGAGATCGTCTTGTGTTAACACATCGGGTCCTTATGTTCTGAGAACCTTGTTTGGGTTCTCAGAACATGTGTTGGGTCCTGAGAACATTTCGTGGTAGGACTATAGGAATGCCGGGACGGTCGGTCCCTGCTCAACTGTGGCAACTCACGGGAGCCTCCCAGGCATCGACGGCGAGCGAGAGGGGGAAGTGAGAAGGAGAAGGTTTTCGCAGAAGGCTTGGAAGTTGGAAGACCTCGGGCCTTCCGAGAAGTTTTCTGAGCCTTCCCCGGAGACGTAGAAAGCTGGGAAGAATTCTCAGCATGCGCGAGGGCTTCCGAGTAGTCCCGCCGCCTTCTGAGAAGGCCTTCTCCTTCTCACCTCCCCCCCTCGCTCGCCGCCGACCCTGGGGCCCTCGCAGAGCCCTCCGAGGGCCTCTGAGGGCTCCCTTCGGCTCGGTGGGGCGCGCCGAAGCGCTCGCGGGCCCCCTTCGGGGAGCCAACGCCCTGCGCGCGTATGCGGTCGCCCACAAGGGGCATTCTGCTCCGAGGGCACAGCCCAGATGGAGCCCAAGGGGGGGGGGGGGGAGCACGGTGCCTGCGGGCCCCCGGAGGCGATGCCATTCTGCCCACTTGGGCGCGAAGTCATGGAGGGGGGGCGACGGTCGGAGGGGGGGAGACGGAGTGCCCTCCTCGGCCCGAGAGGGGCACTCGTCTCCCCCCACTTGTTGGCATAGCAGACCCATGGGGTCCTTCACCGCCAGCCCACCTCCTCCTCCTCCTCCTCCTCCTCCTCCTCCTCCCTCCTCCTCCTCCTCCTCCTCCTCTCCTCCTCCTCCTCCTCCTCCTCCTCCTCCTCCTCCTCCTCCTCCTCCTCCTCCTCCTCCTCCTCCTCCTCCTCCTCCTCCTCCTCCTCCTCCTCCTCCTCCTCCTCCTCCTCCTCCTCCTCCTCCTGCTCCTCCTCCTCCTCCTCCTCCTCCTCCTCCTCCTCCTCCTCCTCCTCCTCCTCCTCCTCCTCCTCCTCCTCCTCCTCCTCCTCCTCCTCCTCCTCCTCCTCCTCCTCTCCGTCGATATAGGACATCTTGAAAATTGCCATCCTCGGGCCCTCAAGGCCCCCTCCTGGGTCCCAATCCCAAAGGGCCCCTCTATAGGGGCCCTTAACGGGCCCCTCTTCGGCAGCCCTCGCTGCCCCTCCGTACATATCGCCCCCCATCTGTCGCCGCCCAGGTGGAGCGGTGCCTGCGGGCTCCGGGAGTCGATGCCGTCATGTCCGCCGACCGTCGTCGTGGCTCCTTCTTTCCGATGGCGAGGGCGACGACGTCATCGTCGTCGTCATCGTCGTCACGTCCGCCGTTCGGTCGTAGCTTCTTGCCTCCCTTCGCCTCCTAGTTGTTGCTGCCCCCCCCCGGCGCTTGCGGGTGGGAGGGGTGCGAGGGCGTCATCCGTTATTGGAGGCAAGGGTCCGCAGCTCGAGGCTCGAAGCTTGCGTGGCCGTCGTCGCCAGAAGTCGGCGTAAGAGCTACCTTTCGCCGGAGTGGCCTTTGGTGCGCGGCGTCGGGGGGGGGGCGCGGACGGGAGGGGCAGGCCCAAAGACGCAGGCCGCCCTCGTCGCATCGCAGGCAACGATCGGCAAGCCGCTCAGCACTGGTCGTCAATCTTGCCCAGGGCCACGTTTGCGTGCCGCTGGAGAGGGGACGGCGGCCCCCTGAAGCCATCGGCACCTTCCCGCAGCACCGCCCGGCACCCTGACACGCACACACGCGGCGCAGACGCGGTGGCGGGCTTCCAGTCCCTGCTGCAGGCGATCGTGCGCGACAGGCCGCAGGACCCCTACGCGTTCATGCTGCAGCAGCTGCACGCCAGGACACAGCTGTGGGTGTACAGGCCGGAGAACGGGCTCGCCGTGGCGATCCGCCGCACGCCCCAGATCGGGTGCGAAGAGGCCGTCGACGCGTCGGGCTACCAGATGAGACCAGGCGAGCGTTAAGTGGGGCCTGCCCCCCTACAGGGGGATTTTCGACGAAAAATATAGAATATGAAACAAATATTCCAAAATAGGAAACAGCGTCAAACATAATCTGGGGACGACGTTTGACTATTGTTGGGCATCTTTGGAGTACTTTTTGAGTATTTGTTCCGTCGAAAATCCCACTGTAGGGGGACAGGCCCGACTTAAGGCGAGCGGTTCCGGGTGGCCGAGGCGCGGGAGGGCGAGGGCGGCGTGCTCTTCCTGCGGCTCGCGGACGGCAGGGGCTGGCTCTTCGACCACAAGCCCGGCGTCGGGCGGATGTGCGAGAGAGTGCACGAGGAGCCGCAGGGCAAGCAGCGGCACGCAAGCGTGAGCTGTCTGAGGTCCGCGCCGATGCCCCCCAGAAGCCCGCGGGGACCTCCGAGAAATCGTGCTTCTGCCGCCGCTTGCTCCTCTACAGTCAACGCGCATAGTAAGGACAAACGACTTTGGGTCCTTGACTGCCTCAGCCTCTGCGGCCCGTCCCCAGCAACTTTCGCAGGCCAGAATACGTCAACTTCGGCCTCCAAGGGTCTTGCGTCCTTACCACGCGTCCTCACTATACGTTTTCACTGCACCAAGGAGGGCCCCGGCGGCGAGGCGCCGTCTCAGGAGGGGTCGGCCTCGCCGGCGATCGCCAGCGAGCTGGAGCGGGCCTGCGCCGTGCTCGGCGACGCCCCGCGCGACGCGCCGCGCGACGCTCCGCGCGAGGGGCCCCCCCGGGAGGGCTGCGGGGAGCCCCCCGGGGCCCCGGGCGCCGCGGAGGCCGCGCCGCCCGCGGAGAGTGCGGGGAGCGGCTCCGACCGGAGAGCCCGGGGCCCAGGTCCGGGCCTCCCAGATGGGGTCGGGGGCGGAAAAGAGGGGGGTGATGACTAGGGGGGGGGGGGATTTCAGGGCGCGGGCCATGATATTTCCCCAGATTTCATGGCGCCCCTTCTGATTTCATTACGTCCCTGGTCCCGCCGCTGGGCCGCGCACATGCCCCGGTCATGATTTGCGCCCCCCCCTCTTGGACACCCCCCTCTTGGCCGCTCCCGATGGGGGGCGGAGCAGGTGGGGCCGGAGGATCGCGCGTCTTCGATCGTACCCCCTTTTGGGGTGTGTATGCATTCCCTGCCACGCGTGGTGGGTGAAGCCCTGGAAAACGAAGGGTAACAGATACGCCGCATGTTGCCGACGCGTCGACGAGGCGGCTCGGTGTGGAGCCCGGTCTGCTTCACGTCGGCGTCACCGAGGCATCGCCCGTGTCGACGATGCACCGCTGGTGCACCGCAGATGCATCGCCGATGCATCGCCGATATATCGCCGATGCGGCGCGGTCCTCCGACCCCATCTACTCCGACCCCATCTGGGAGGCCTATACCAGGGGACAGCAACTGTCTGGTCGCATCTCGGAGGGCCGGTGGCTCGACAGCGGCGGCCCGTGTCCCGTCCTTCGCGTAGTTAGGAGATCGACTGCAGGATGGGGTATAGCCCCAAGACCGAAGTGTGCGTCGAGTGTGCGGAAAGGGCGTCTCGTGTGATCAGTGCATTTGCGCAGATTGTGATTCTGGTTGGTTAGGTTCGGCGAAAATGACACGTGGGGGGGGAATCAATCCTGCAGCCTGTCTCCTGCTCGAACCCTTCTTGGGCCTCCTGGAGGCTTCTCGTCGCCACGGCGGCTGGATCCGCCTCGACAGGCGGGCCAGGATGGGCATCAGGAGGGGTCTGTGGGGCCGACGCTGCACGAGTAGGAGTCGGGCGGGAGCGCCACCGTCGTCTCAGCTGTCCGTCCTCCGATCATCCGGACGAGGACACAGCCGCACAGATGCACAAGCCTCTCAGTGGTCCGCGCACGTTTCCTGGAGCCGGCGCTGGACAGCCCCCGGCGTGATCCGCGCGCCGGGGAGGGGCGCCCCGCGCCGAGCTGCGAGAGGCATGCTGGGACCTCCGAGAGTCCGTGGGTGTGCCGCTCCGTTCTCTGCCGCCGTCGGGGCCCAGGCAGGAGCTGAGGCAGAGCCTGCAGCAGGAGCTGAGGCAGGGGCTGCGGCAGGTGTGCGTGGGCGGCGATCTGCAGAGGGCCTTCGACGAGGTCATGGGGGCGGCGCCGGGCGGCGAGGAGGCCCCGCCGCAGGCGGCCCCGGAGGTCGAGGCCGGGGCCAAGGACGACAACCGGCAGAACATGAGGGTGGCGCTCGAGGATCGACTGCACGCAAGAGTGACCCTTCGCCGGAGTGACCCTGGGTGCGGGCTCGCAGTGGTCCCCCCAGCATCGGCCAGCACGCTTGGATGTGGCCCCACTGCGGCCCCCGAAAGCCGCGCACCGCAAGGTCACTGTTGCCCAGGGTCACCCCTACGTGTGGCCGAGAGGAGGCGTGCGGCAGCGGCCAGCAGCAGGCGGCCTTCCGCGAGAGCGGCGACTCCGCCGCCGCGAGGCCCGAGGACGCCCGGGCCAGGGTGGCGAACGGCCTGCGCGAGGTCATCAGGGGCAGCAGCAGTAGGGGGCGTGCGGAACAGGGGGGGGGCGCATCGACCCCCAACCGCCCCTCGATCGCCGAGAGGGGCCCGATGGCCCCCGCCTGCCAGGAGCGTGCGGAGTCACCATCGGGGCCCTGTGGCCGATCCGTCGGCGATGCCTCGCCGCCGACTAGAGGCTCCCCCCCTCTGTGCCTGCCCCCCCCCCCCCCCCCCCTTGGATCGCTGCCCCTCAGGTCACGGCGGGCGGCGACGCTGACGGCGCGGAGCCCCAGGACGCCCCCGCGGTGGCGGCGGACGGGCTGCGCGAGGCTGCGGCGGAGGGCGGCCAGGCGGCGCCCGAGGGCGCCCCGGCGCCCCACGGCCAGGAGGCGGGCGCGGGCGCGCCCGGGGGCGCGGAGCAGGCCGCCCCGCAGGGCTCCTGGGCGCACGGCGGCCGCGGCGACGCCGTCAAGAGCCGTGTCCGGGGCATGCTGGAGGAGCATTGCTCGGACGGCACGCTGGACTCGATGTTCATGGAGGCGGCGGCGGTTGTGGGTCATGGGAGCCTCGTGTGCCCCCCCCGGAGCTCCGTCTTTCGAGTGCGTCGGCGTGCGCTGGCGTCTGGCAATCGATGAGGGAGCGCCGATGCAGCGTCCACTCAGCGTCGGCGAGCGCCGATTAGCGTCGGTGAGCGTCGGTTCGCAAGAGCCGGCACAATGTCGGACTGGCCCAGAATCGAGATAAATCAGTTCCAGAGCGTTCCGCAACGCTCTCTGAGCGTTCCAGAACGCTCTGAACCGGCCGCGGCGCCCGACACCTCTTCCAAACCCGCCGACTCTCATAGATGTCCGATTTATATCGGTCCGATTTTGTCTCGATTCCTTCCCGCGCTTCTTCGTCCTCCTTCCCCCTCCTCCCCTCTCCCCTCCCTCCCTCCCTCCCTCCATACCTCCCTCCATCCCTCACTCCCTCCTCCTCCTCCTCCTCCTCCTCCTCCTCCTCCTCCTCATCATCATCATCATCATCATCATCATCCTCATCCTCATCCTCATCCTCATCCTCATCCCTCTCCTCCTCCTCCTCCTCCTCCTCCTCCTCCTCCTCCTCCTCCTCCTCCACCTCCTCCTCGCCCCTCCACCTCCGTCCCACATGGGAGCCTCCCATGCGTTGCCGCATGAAGAGGCGATGGGCGCCGCGGAGCGCCAGCTCGAGGCCGGGCGCGGACCGCTGCCGGCAGAGCCGGCTGCTCCGGATCCGCCATCTCCGGCGCCCCACGACATGGGCGTTGTCCAGAGGTCGAGGGAGGAAAGAGGAGGATGGGGAGGAGGGGGAGGAGGGGGAGGAGGAGGAGGAGGAGGAGGAGGAGGAGGACGAGGAGGAGGAGGAGGAGGAGGAGGAGGAGGAGGGGGAGGGGGAGGAGGAGGGGGAGGAGGAGGGGGAGGAGGAGGTGCATCGCCGACGGATCGCCGGTGGCCCCCCCGATCGAGAGGTCGAGCGCGGCATGAGCATAAGCTCTTGCACTTCGCGTATCCCCACCAGCCCATCCGCAAACGGTGCTCGGATCGCTGGCGACCCCCCCCCCGCCCAGGTCCAGGGTACCCAGACCCCCTCGAGTTATGAAAAAATCACGACGCGAGGTTTTTCATGATTTTCGGCCTCTGGGGGCCCTTACCGGCCCTCGGGACCGTCAAAAAACGACTCAGGACGAAAAACCAGTCCCGGGGAATGGGTCTGGACCTCTGGGGGTCGACGTCATGAAAAATTCATGACGTCGGGGGTCTGGGGAGGGGGTAGAGGGAGGGGTCAAGCTACCCGCCCGCCCGCAAGCCGTCTGGCTCACTCCCACCCGCCTTCCCTACACATGAGTAACACCCGAGCCTGAGCATGTTCAGCGGTCGTCTTTGGATGGACAGCTACTGGGAACCAAAGCCGACCCCAGGTGCGCGACGCTTGGTCGAGGTGCGCCACGCGTGCCAGGCGCGCCACGCGCGCCAGGCACCCCTGGGGCCCGAGCCTGCCAGGCACTCCTGGTGCGCCAGATGCGCCACGTGCCTCCGCGTGCGCCAGGTGTGCCGCACACTCCAGCCGCGCCACGTGCGCCACGTTCGGGCCACGGGCAGAGTGCGTCAGGTGCGCCTGCGCACGTGACAGCACTCATCGGGAAACATGACGGCCCCCACCATCCTTGTCGAAAACAAATGCCCATCGTGATGTCTGGTGGGCCTGCGCACAGCAGGCCACGCGCCACCACCCCCGCCGTCCTCGTCAAAGACCACTTGAAAGTGATCGCGGGATGGCCGCGCATGATCCAGATTTAGCCGCGAGGTGCATGTTGTATTGTTTCTTTTGTCAGGGGTGGTAGCCCTGCGCACAGCACGGAATATGCTGACACCCCCGCCGCTCCTGTCAAAAAACACTACAAAGTGCTCGCGGGCCTCACGAACATGATTCCACACTTTGCCCCAAAGTGTACTTTGAATTGTCTTTTGACAGGGATGGTGTGTGTGCGTGTGTGTTGGGGGGGCCGCATCGGGTTGGCCGCGCATGCTCCAAATGTGGAGGCAGAGTGCGGTTTGCATTGTTTTTTTGACAGGACTGGTCGGGGTGTGTGAGCATGGTTCCTGGTTGGCTGCCGGTCGCCTGGGGGAGGGGGTGTATATTAATAGGGAACAGTGATAGGCCCCTCCCCGAAAGTGAAGAAGGGGGTTGGAAGAGGAGCCTCCCTAGACCACCTACGTCCAGAGGGCTGGTGGGATTTTCGGAGCTCCGCGCGGATTTCTTGGATTTGCATTGTGCCCCCCCTGGCGGCGCCTCCGGCGCTGCCCTTGACGCGCTCCACGCGCCTGGGAGGGGGTTCCAGCTCAGATTCAAGAAATCCACGTGGATTTCCAAAAGTGTATGTTTGTGCCGGCATTTCTTGTTCTACGAGGGAGCTCCAGGGGATGAGGAACGACAACAAGGCCCTACGCGAACAGATCAACCTTATGATGCAGAAGATGGAGGAGCTGAGACTGGAGAACGAGTCTCTGAACGATAGGCTCGACGGCAATGTTTTGGATTGAGTCGGGAAGCAGGGCGTTGTTTTTGCCTCTCCTCCCAACGCACACACACACACATTCTGCTGAGTGATGGAAGGTGCAAGTTGATCAGTTTCACAGTTCTCACGTCAGGTCACTCCTTCGATCCAGGCCTTGGTCCACGCGTGCTTGCAAGCATGATTCATTCCCTTTGAGTGCCCAAGTGAATCGGATGGCTGATCCGAGTCCCCGTGGCGGAGAAGAACGCACGCCCCGCGGAAAACGAGTGTCAGCTCTCTGCCATCTCTATCCCTCCCTCGACGTCTGCGCGGGGTTCGTCGTTGTTCGGCCCAATACGTAGCTCGGTGTTGCCCCCCAGAGCAACCACGCTCGAAGATCTGAGGATCTCTGCGCGACGGTGCTATCTGAGCTCTCGTCGGTCGTACAGTGAAGGCAAGCTTGGCGCGCGCGGAAGGAGCCATCGAGCTCGAATTAGTATGGGAAGCGACGCGCATGCGGACGTGCTATGGCAAATGGAGTGCAGCATCGGTAAGGGAGAGAAACATACCATGGCCCCCTCAGTTGCGCAAAAGCATGAGAGGGAGACGGGGTCGTCGGCAATCTACGAGGCTCCGAAGAAGCCCGCCACGGGCTCCGACCCTTTGCACTTTTTCGTCCCAGCAATGTGTATGAGTCGCGAGTGGTCACGGGCGGGCTGCGGGTGCGTCTCGGGAGAGTCGCAGGAGAGGTCACCGACAATGACAAACAGCAAACAAAACAACCACAGGAATCTCCATCGCGGAAGCCCATGTCAGGCACGCACCCATGGATGGTGTAAGACCGCTTGGCCCCTTGACTCTGACAATAAAGTAGAGCAGGGCTGGTATGGGCGCTTGTTGACGACATGCATGTACGCGCGCATTGATATGGCAGCACAAAGTTCTCTCTTGACCCCTCTTCTTCTGCCCCAGTCCTCCTCTCCCCTTCTCTCTCTCCCCCGCCTTCCTGGGCGTCCTCAGAGCGACGGTGGAAAACCTTCAGACCCTCAGTGGGGTGTCATGCTTTCTGCAGGGCTCAGATCCTGGCAGACGCGCCAGGAGCGAGGCGCCCACGGATGTCGGGGGTGGCTAAGACGGGGGGAGGGAGGGGAGGGGAGGGGAGGGAGGGAGGGAGGGAGGGGGGCTATGAAATGTTCCAGATGTCATGCCCCCCTCGGCTTCTTCTGCCAGTGCGTCGCCTGCCCCCTCCACCCCTCCCCCGTCCAAAACCCCTCCTTCGCCCCCCCGCGCGTCCGCGCACGTGGCTCGGGCCATGGTGCGCCAACGCCCCCCCTTCTGGGGAGGAGGAGGAGGAGGAGGAGGAGGAGGAGGAGGAGGAGGAGGAGGAGGAGGAGGAGGAGGAGGGGGAGGAGGAGGAGGGGGAGGGGGAGGGGGCCGCGCCCGAGGGTGGCCACCAGGCAGAGGCCACGAAGCACGCTGCCCGGAGACGTGAGAAGGCAGGTGCTAACCCCTGGGAACGGGCACTGCTTTGGGAAGTACACGCTGTGCGGGACAGCTACATGGGCGGAAGGCGGTTGTTTCCCAGAATGGTTCTCCCGCTTGAGCGTTCCCCCATCGCCTGCACGACCATGACCTTAGACTTGTGCAACACAGTACTGCGTTGGGGGAGCGGCTCCGTTTCGAACCAGGGCCCTCGTTGTGGACATGCATTTGACCTGTTCTGGTCTGGCATGTTCGTCTTCGTGCTCCTCGTAGTTCGAAGGATGCGCTATTCGCATGAGCGGCAGGCTTATGGGGCGTTCGACGTTCAAGGTGGGCGCTCCCCGTGGAGAGAAAATCTACGCGCGTAGGAGCGCATGCTGGGTGGCCTTGGGACAGAGGGGTGCACTGTGGCATCGTTGACGCATCTTGGGTTTACTCTGGTCGTCCTCCTCCTTATGCTGATTCCCCTCCTGTTCCACCTCATCCTCATTTGTATCGCTTGCCTCCCGCCCTCTTTTTCTTATGGCCTCCCGTAATCCATCCTTCCCTATCCTTTCGCATGATGATCACGATCCTCGCGAGGAGTTGGAGAAGAAGGAGAAGGACATCAGGAAGTCAAGTCTGCTCATTTGGGTGGCTTCGCCGCAGCCCCCACCTGCAAACACGCGAGAATATTCGATTCACGGCAGAGCAGTCGCTCTCGTCATACACGAGGTTTGGTTGTGTGCATACGCACATATTATGCACAGACGTCGCCACATCCCCACATATGGATACGGAGCAGTATACACGCACACTAAAAAAGTTGCGAACACACATGGAAGAAAACGTGACCGGAGTGGGCCGTTGGCAGGGGCCACGCTTGCCGATGCGGCGTGATGTTTCGGGTGCGCTACGCGGATAGGGTCGCGAAGGCCACGCGCGTGTATTGCACCGCGTCAGACCTCCCAGGGTCAAGGGGGAGGATTGGGAAGCTCACGGGAAGGGTGCAGGAGCCATCGGAGCCGAGAGTGAGAAGAGGAGGTGGAACACAGGAAATGGAATCGAGATGAAAGATGGTGGGTTGGGAAGGCAGCGGGGGGAAATTGGGACCCTCCGTTTTGGAGTGTCATGGCATTCACGGGGGCCTCTCGGGTCGGTTGGGGCGCTGGGACAGGAATGTGGCGAGGACGCGAAGCGTATTACCGCACGTGATGACGGGCAGGAACCGTCCGATCAGCAAGGGGATAGAAAATGGCAGGAGTTAGAGAACTGCTGCGCCAAGGCGCGAGGGCGGAGGGTTGGGAAGTACGGGGAGAGTGCATGAGGTATCGGGGCCGAAAAAGTGAGAGGAGGAGAACGAACAGGAGGAAAGGAATTGAGATGTGAAGAGGGTTGGGTAGGGAAAGTCTCGAGGACAATCGAGGACCCTGCGCTTGGTCACATCCTGGCCTTCTCGTTGGGCCCTCTTGGAGCTTTTGGGGGGGTGGCCTCTTGATCCGATTCGGGAACCCTCGTGCTGTCGGGGTGCGTGTGCGGATGGTTTGAGATCTAGATATGTGGTGACCGTCTGGCGGCGTGGAGGGGCCGTTGAAGGACGGTTGGGGGCCGGTTAGAGCTGTCCCAGGGCCGTCGTGAGGGCAAGCTGGGGCCATCTCATCAAACAGAGTGAACGGAAGAAGTCGGTGAAAGGAGGGAGCGAAGAGCGGTGAGGGGAGGGACTGAGGAGCGAGACCAGTGGAAACGAGCGCGCATGCGGGTGACCTCACATCTCCTCCTCCTCCTCCTCCTCCTCCTCCTCCTCCTCCTCCTCCTCCTCCTCCTCCTCCTCCCCCTCCTCCTCCCTCCCTCCCTCCCTCCCTCCCTCCCTCCCTCCCTCCATACGTCTCGGGTCCTTTGGAGGCTTTCTGGGCCTGAGGGGCCTGGGACGCGCGCGGATCTTTGGCAGTCTCTCAGGGCGACTTTAGAGCCGTCTTGGGGTCGTTGTGGGGTATCTGGGGGCCGTCTGGCGGGGTGCGCTGCCGATTTGGAAATATTGGAGCCGTCTCGAGGACCAGTTCGGCTTCTCTTGAAACCATCTTGGAGCGTCTGGTGGGGCACTTGGTGGTCTTTAGGCCTCTTTGGATCCTCCAGGCCTGTCGCCCGAGGCTTGGAGGAGGCCCTGGGGGCTGCGGAATGGGCCACGGAGTCCCCGACGGGGCCCAGGTGACCCTAGAGTGGCCCAAGAGGAACCCGAGATTCCACCCCGGGGGGGAGGGGGATACGACCCCAACAAGCTGCCGCAAGAGGCCAAACCCGCCCGCACAGCTCGACCCGCCGGCCGGCCCAGAGCCGCCCAGAGCAGCCAGCCCGCCCGTGCCCGCCGCGGCCCGCGCTCGCGGCCCGCCCCACGACCCGCCTGCGGCCCGCCTCGCGACCAGCCCCCCAACCCGTCTGCGACAGGTCGACGACCCGCCCGCGATCTGCGCCCGTCTCTCGAAGAACGAAAAGCATGCCACAATCAGAAACTGTTGGCTCTCTGCGCGGATTCCTTGGCTCCGCGCCGGGCCCTCCAGGCGGCGCCTCCGGCGCCGCCCCTGGCGCGGAGCCAGCCAGAGGGGGGGGGTCGAACCGGTAGTGACCCCCCTCCCGTTTTCGAGGGGGGGGGGGGGAGGGGTTAGGGGAGAGGGGCGGTTTTGCCGGGGGAGGGGCAGGGGGGGGGGGGAGGGGATTTTCGGAGGAGGGGGGGGGGGGGACCCCCGGGTTCCGGAGGAAGAGGGGGGCAATTTTCCACAGTAAAGCGGCGGTGGATCACGCTCTCTCAATTGTGAGGAAGCCCTGCGCGAGAGCGCGATTGTGTAATAACTTGCGAGGAAGTGTCAGGCGGGAGCCGTTGCTGTTATAGTTCGGAGCCCAACAGCCGAGTTTGGTGGCCATTCGTTCCCTGTAGAAAATGGAAACCAAAGCAAGAAGAACATACAAAAAACGGGCTGCGAGCCCAGGGAGAAGCACTTGACTTGAAAAAACATAAATACCGGAGGAGGGACCAACTACAATTATCATTGTTGTTTAAGATGAGGATTCAACGTCAACAGCAACGACAACAACAACAACAACAACAACAACCGTCGGTTTAAGACTGTTCGCCAGTATCTGTTCTCATGCCACTCAATACATATACCCCAAACCCTCAATACTTTGCCTTTTCGTTTTCGATTGTACCCCTTTGTGGGTACATCTTTCTTTCCCGCAACGTGTATTGCATGCAGCCCCTACGGCAAGGGAAGAGAGGACGGATGGAAGAGAGGGACAAGGGGGAGGGAGGAGGATGGAGCACGAGAGAGAGAGAGAGTAGCAGGAGGGGGGGTAGGAGCAGAAAACACGTGGCAGAAGCAGACGGGCAGATCGAGCGGGTAGACCCTAACAGGCGGGTCGGGAAGGCAGGCCCAGGAGGCCAGGTCGAGCAGGCGGGTTGCTGAAGCGTGCGTCCTGCATGAATCGCGAGTCTCGAGCGATAGCGCGATTACCAAGTACATCGTGAGATGGGCCAAAACGACAGCGTGATTCCTGAGTGTCGAAGGCGCGGCGCCTGAATGAACCGAGAGGAAGTACCACGCGAGAGCGCGATTTCTGCATAATTTGTGAGGAGGTCCCGCGGGACAGCGCGATTTGGGAATAACCTGTGAGGAAGTATCAGGCGGGAGCCGTTCCTGTTGTAACTCGGGGGCCAGGGGCCCAAGTCTGAGACCCAAGACCTTCCCTGACTAAGAAAACAGGGTGCCAGCCCCGGAAAAAGGCATTTAACTTTTACAAGAATACGATATACCCCGAAATTGAGCAACAACACTTACTATTATTTTTCATCTGTGAGAGTTCAACCGAAACAACACCACCAACAACAACAACGCCAACAACAACAGCAGCAACAACAACAATCATTTGCAGAGTGTTCGCGCTCATGCGCCCGCGTTCCATTCAAAGTGTCAATCTCGAACCATCGATACCCACCCTTTTGTCTTCGATCATATCCCCTTGGGGGCATATCTTCTTTACGGGCCACTTGTAGTTGACGCAGCTTCGGAGAAGGGTGGGAGGAGGAAAGGAACAAGGGCGAGGGAGAATGATGGACCACGAGAAAGATTAGCAGGAAGGGAATTATAAGCAGGAGAACAAGGGGCAGAACTAGGCGGGCGGGTCGGGCGGGCGGGCCCTAACGGGCGGTTTGTGCGGCCGGTCCCACACGGCTGGGTCGAGCGGGCCGGTCGCTGAAGCATCGGTCTTCCATGGATCCCCAGGACGTTTCGAGCGACAGCGCGATTCAAAAGTACATTGTGAGCAAGTCCATAACGAGAGTGGAATTCTCCAGTGTCGAGGGCCTGGTGTTTCAAAAAACATCAACACGTCCCACGCAGGAGCGCGATTCCTTTTTAGAAATTGTGAGGACGTCCCGCGCGAAAACGCGATTTCGAATCTACAGTGACATAGTATCAGGCGTGAGCCGCTGTTGTTGTAAACTAGGGGTTTGGAGAATTGTCTGAAGCGTAAGTTTTCCCTTCTTATGATCAGTAGTATAATTACAAGTGCTGTGGTTATAATTTGATTAGACTACTACTGCGATTACAACTACGACTACGACTACGACTACGACTACTACTACTACTACTACTACTACTACTACTACTACTACTACTACTACTACTACTACATACTATTATTACTACTACTACTACTCTACGACTACTACTACTACTCCTACTACTACTACTACTACTACTACTACTACGACTACTACTACTACTACTACTACTACTACTACGACTACGACTACTACTACTACTACTACTACTACTACTACTACTGCTGCTGCTACGACTACTACTACTACTACTACTACTACTACTACTACTACTACTACTACTACTACTTTTACTACTACTACTACTACTACTACTACTACTACTACTACTAATGCTACTACTACTACTACTACTACTACTACTACTACTACTAGTACTACTACTACTACTACTACTACTACTACTACTACTACTACTACTACTTCTACTACGACTCCTACGATTACTAGAATCATTCGTAACACTATTGTTTGTCTTGTCTTTGATATAAAACTGTACGAGCCGGGGAGGGGCACTTCAATTGAAAGTTAGAATGAGCACCGCGGAAGAGAGATCAACATTAATGATTCGTCCGAAGGGGTGCGAACTCAACAAGAATATTCACCGCGGCGGCACATTTCAGGCACGCCCCCAGTGATGGTGTAAGACCGTTCGGCCCCTTCGCTTTGACCTTGGAGTCGAGTCTTGCTCGCCCGGAAGTCTTCACTTCAAATGATGCCCCCACAGGGACAGCACAGGGTCTTGTGGTGTGACCGCAGAAATGCCAGATCCACGCTTCCCCCAAACGGATAAGCAGAGAAGGGCGAGGAGGAAAAGGCAGCGGCAGAGGAGGAGGAGGAGGGGGAGGAAGAGGCCGTGGCCCTGGCGGGGCCATAATCGCTGGCCAGCGGATGCGCCAAATGCGAGCCTTCTACACTTCCGACTTGGAGAACCAGCGGGATCGCTTCCGGACCACGCTCCTCAATTCTCTGCCTGAGCTGACGGATAGTGCAATGGCAGGCGCGGCGCTTCGCATGAGGAGGAGGAGGAGGAGAAGAGGGGGTGCGGGATGAGAAGGACGCGAGGGGGGGGAGGAGGGGCAAGAGGAGGAGCAGCAGCAGCAGCAGCTCCAGCAGCAGGAGCGGAAGCAGCAGCAGCAGCCGGAGGAGACGGAGATCCAAGCGGGAGCAGGACCGAGCAGCACCAGCATCAGCTGCTTCTGGCGATCCACCCGGCACCCCGAAGGGACTCCTCGCCTCAGGGGTCGACGCGCGGGCGCATGCCAGAGGGCGTCATCCGCGGGCCCGCGACGCAGGCACCACTCGGAAGTCGCCACCCGGTCGTCGCTCCGCAGAGCTCCTGGCTCGTCCTCCTTCCTCCGTCATCGTCGTACCGTTTCTCTGCGCAGCTGGCTTCGGCCCAGGAGGCGCCTCCGGTAGATTGGACACACACTTGTCCCGAGCAGATCGTGGAGTGCACCGGCTTCACTCAAGGTGCGTCCTGAAGGCGTGACGGGTGAGCAGGAGCAGAAGGAGCAGAGGGAGCAGGTGATAAGACAGATCATAAGAAAAAGAGGAATAAGCATAAGAAGGAGGAGGAGGAGGAGAAGGAGAGGAGGGAAGAAAAGGAGGAGCAGGAGAGAGAGAGAGAGAGAGAGCAGGAAAGGGGAAGGAAAGGGAAAGCCCGAACATAGAACAGCGGTGTCAAGGGAAAGGGGTGGGGGGCTGTCAGTTCCTCTCCCTCCTGCCTTCCACCTCTCCCCGTCCTTTACGAGTCGTCCTTGGCGAGTTACCCCCCGCGCGCAGTTTCTTCTAATGGAGGCATTCCTGGCCGTGGCTTGCACCGCAAAGCGCAACCCGAAGCCGAAGCATGAAAGACATTAAAGCCAACAGAGCCTCAGAGCCCAAAGTCCGAGCGATGGCAAGGGGCCCCCCGCGACCGTGGGGGGCCGGCCGCGCCACCCGGAGGCGCCGGCGATGCGCTTCTCCCCTCCTCCTCCTCCTCCTCCTTCTCCTCCTCCTGCTCCTCCTCCTCCTCCTCCTCCTCCTCCTCCTCCTCCTCCTCCTCCTCCTCCTCCTCCTCCTCCTCCTCCTCCTCCTCCTCCTCCCCGCCGCACACCACAAAACATGGCCAAGCAGAAAGCAGGGGGGGAACGTTCGGACGCATCCCTGTCGAGGGCCCCCTGGTCGGCGGCTTGCCGTCCGTGGCCGTCTCGTGGGCGTCTCGATGTGGCCACCCTCGACCCTGCTGCAAATCTCCAGCTCCAGGGGTGGCGCATGAGTGCGCAGGCACGCGTCTTCCAGCAGATAGGAGGCTGGAACCTCCACTTCTATCGAGGATGGGCGCCCCCCCCCTCCCGCGTAGCCCCGATCTGGGCGCTCAAGATGACGCGTCCGAGCGAAACTCCCACACAAGGTCCGGCCGGGATTGGGGTCGTCGTGCCCCCCGTGGCAGAGGGCCCCGCGCGGAGGGGCCTGCCCGTGCAGCCCCGCCCCCCCGGGGGGGGGGGTGGCAAACCCCCCACAAAGTCCGGGTGTGCTGCCAGAGGTGCAGCTGGCCCAAAGTGTCGGGGCCCAAGAGACGGGGGTCAGTGCAAACGGGGGTCAGCCAGGGCACCGGATCCTGCAGGATCCTGCGAAGACCCCCTCTGGCTGACCCGGGTTAGCGAGCCGCTGGTGGCCGCGAGGCGGCCGCGCATGTTGGCCGACCTTGGCTTGCGAAGGGCTGCATTGCAGTCTCTGTTTCGTGCACTGCAGTTCTTGGGTTTCCTGCTGACCCGGGTCTGGATGGACCCGGGTCAGAAGATCCCCGAAAGTGGCCCCGGCTTTTCCAGGGAGGCCCAGGTGCGGCGGCGAGCTGCGGGGGGGAAGCGAGAAGGGGCAGGCCTGCTCAGACGGCGGCGGGGCTTCTCGGAGGCCCTCGCGCCTTCGGCAGAAGTGTTCCGTGTCGGGGGGAAGGCGCGGGAAACCTTCTCGAAGGCGGCCCCTTCGCAATTCCCCCCCCCCCAGGCTCGCCGCCGACAGGTGGCCTGCAGAGTGCCCCATCACGAGACCCAGAGGGCACCAGTCAGGAGGGGAAAAACACAGACACAATGAATCGACGATTCCCCAGAAAATATGGGAAAGTATAAGAAGTGGGGGGGAAGACAGAAACCCAGAAAATATCGGAAAAGATGGGGAATCTTTTTATTTGTGTGTATTTGTGTGTCCTGGGGCCCCTTCACAGAGGGCACCAGGGGTCCCAACACGGCGTAGACCGCGGGTGCCGTTGGGCCCAGGCAGCCGTTGGCAACTCCTGGAAGCGTCCCGCCCATCATGTCCTGCCCATAGGGTGCCAACCTTTGCCTGCACCGGTAGGGTCCCGCGCTCTTTGGCATCGCCCAAGGACTTCTCGTCTGGCGCTCCGCCGTAGGATCAGCTGGGAGTCGGAGGCGGCAGATGTCTGAGCGCATCATGGGCCCACGGCCAAGATTGGATACATGCGTGGCCTTTCATGCCTCCTCCTCTTCCCCCTCCACCATGCTTCCCCCTGGGTTCTTTTTTTCACCCAGGTGCCAGTCAGACGGGAAGATGGTAACAACAGGCGCAGCTTTCCTGACCCTCCCGAGATTGCAGCGCGCGCCCAGGGATCATGGACCACTTGGCCTCCGTGAACATGTTCGAGCCGAGCTTAGCTTGTCCAGTCGCTCATGTGCTTGTTCCCCCGTAGCGTTTCGCCAGAGGTATCACTGCTAGAGGTAAAAAAGCGGCCACAGAAGAGGCCCACAGGGGGGCGGGGAGCCCAAAGAGGTTCAGTCTGGCAGCCAGTGCGGCAGCGGCTTCGCCGGATATTTCCTCACAATGTGTTCAGGAGTCGTGCTCTCTCCTGAACACCCACTACACATTCAGGGCTCATTTCGATGCCTCCGATTCGATTCGATTCGAGTTCGATGGTTTCCCACGATCACGATTCGATTCGATTTGGGGTTCCGATTCGGGCTCCGATTCCTCATTGGAGGCATACTAGCCTGCCGATTTCCGCCGATCCGACTTTTCCCGACTGGGTTGCCGATTGCCTCCGATCCGGTGTATTTCGATTACCGATCCGACTTGTCGATTCGATTCTGGGCTCTCCTGCATATTTGGTCCTGACGGCCACGCCCCCTGGGTAAAACATACACAACGGTGCACATGGCAGTGGATTCGCCCCCGTCACACGGCCACGATCCCGTGAAACCATTTAACCCGAGACGTGCCCAATCGCTTCTCCACGCGAGGCGACTAGTCATATGAACGCTCAACATAAAAGAACACATTGCGAGGACAATCTACTCTGCGCCAGACATTCCAGAAGCCCACGGAAGTGGCCACAGTTGCGCAGCCAGCAGCCTCCCAGGGAGCCGCGAGGTCTCGCCTGCCTACCGCCTCCGCTGGACCTCTCGGTAGCCTACGGAAGTGACGACAGTGGCGCCATTGGCAACCTCCCAGGGAGCCGCGAGGTCTCGCTTGCCTACCGCCTCCGCTGGACCTCCCAGGAGCCCACGAGAGTGGCGACGGTTGCGCAGTCCGCAGCCTCCCAGGAAGCCCGGAGGTCTCGCCTGCCTGCCGCCTCCGCTGGACCTCCCAGGAGCCCACGAACGTGGCGACGGCTGCGCAGCCCCCGACGGAGCCGCGAGGTCTCAAAGCGACCCGCGTGGCCTTGCGCTCCGCCCTGCCCTCCCAGGGGCCCGCGAACGTGGCGACGGTTGCGCAGTTCGCAGCCCCCGGCGGCGGCCAGGCCTCGCAAGGCTCCGCGGCGTGGCCCTCGCCTCCGCCGTGCCCCCCAGGAGCCCGCGGCGGTGGCGACGGTGGCGCGGTTCGCAGCCCCCGACGGAGCCGCGGGGTCTGAACGGGATCCGCGCGGCCCTGCACTCCGTCGTGCCTCCCAGGAGCGGAGCCCTCCAATGGCGACGGTGGCGCAGGTCGCAGCCTCCGTCGGAGCCGCGAGGTCTCGAAGTGAGCTGCGCTGCCCTCACCTCCGCCGTGCCTCCCAGGAGCCCACGAAAGCGGCGACGGTTGCGCAGTCCGCCCCCCCCCCCCCCCCGACGGAGCCGCGAGGTCATGAAGCGAGCTGCGCACCTCCGCCGTGCCTCTCGGGAACCCACGAGCGTGGCGACAGCAGCGCAGCTCGCAGCCCCCCAGTGGGACAGCTTCGAGCAAGGGAGGAGGCAGCAGGAGGGGGAGGCAGGAGGCAGGAGGAGGCAGGAGGAGGGGGAGGAAGATGGAGGGGTGGGGGAGAGTGGAGGCCACAGGGCTTGATTCAAAACAAGACCACAGTGTTCTATTCCCAATAAGAACCCCGCCCCATGGCCGTGCTATGACTGCTGTCAGACGGCTACGATCCCTTGTACAAGAATGCCCTACGGTGCACAGAGCCGTGTTCTCACCCCTTGTCATGCAACAACGATCCTTTGTACTTACTCCGACGGTAGCACCCCGGTACGTTTAATTTGTTTGGGGATCTTCTCCTGCCCCCCCCCCTCATACTTGCTGCTGCCTCCTCCTCCTCCTCCTGCTCCTGCCTCCTCCTCCTCCTCCTCCTCCTCCTCCTGCCTCCTCCTCCTCCTCCTCCTCCTCCTCCTCCTCCTCCTCCTGCCTGTTCCTCCTCCTCCTGCCGCCTCCTCCTCCTTTTCTTCGCCTCCTCCCCCCTCCTCCTCCTCCTGCCTGTTCCTCCTCCCCCTCCTCATCCTGCCTGTTCCTCATCCTTCTCCTCCTGCCGCATCCTCTTGGCTTCTCCTTCTCCTCCTGCCTCTTCCGCCGTCGGCCCCATCCCCGTGCCGCCTCCCTCTCCTCATCATCCTTATGCCTCATCTTCCTCCCCCTCCTCTTCATCCTTCTGCCTCCTCCTCCTCCTTCTCCTCATCCGCATCAGCATCATCATCATCATTATCCGCATCATCATCAGCATCATCATCATCATCAGCAGCATCATCATCAGCATCATAAACATCATCCTCGCCAGCAGCATCAGCATCACCATGATCAACAATCATCAGCATCATCATCATCATCATCATCAGCAGCATCATCATCACCATCATCATCTTCATCACTATCAGCATCACCATCAGCGTCAACATCATCATCCTCATCAGCATCAGTATCTTCATCATTGTCAGCAGCATCAACCTCAGCGTCAACATCATCATCCTCATCAGCAGCAGCAGCATCCTCATCGTCATGATCATCTGTATCAGCACCATCCTCATCAGCATCAGCATCAGCATCACCAGCAGCAGCAGCATCCTCATCGTCATCATCAGCATCAGAATTATCGTCGTGCGCAGCAGCATCATCATCATCATCATCACCAGCATCCGCATCAGTATAGTCATCAGCAGCAGCATCATCAGCATAATCATCAGCATCGTCATCATCATCGTCATCAGCATCACCATCGTCATCATCATCAGCATGCTCCTCCTCATCATCATAATCACCATCATAATCATCATTATCAGCATCAGCATCCTCACCATCATCAGCAGCATCATCAGCATCATCAGCATCATCATCAGCATCGCCATCAGCATCAGCAACATCACCATCAGTATCAGCAGCAGCATCATCACCATCACAATCATCATCATCATCATCAACATCACCAGCATCATCCGCATCATCATCAGCATCAGCAGCATCATCAGCATCATCAGCATCATCATCGTCGTCATCAACATCTTCTTTGTTAGCCTACATCATCCTCATACCTCCTCCTTCTCCTCCTCCTTCTTCTCCTCCTCCTCCTGCCTCCTCCATGGGCCTCCTATACCTTTCCCGGGGCCTCCTGGGGTATTCTGGGGCCTCCCCCCTGGCACCTCCTGGAGCCTTTCTGGGTTTCCTGGGGCCTGTTTTGGCGATCTTCCATCTTCCTCCTCCTCCTCCACCTCCTCCTCCCCCTTCTCCTTCTCCTCGTCCTCATCCTCCTCCTCCTCCTCCTCCTCCTCCTCCTCCTGCCTCCTTCATGGGCCTCCTGAACCTTTCCCAGGGCCTCCTGGGGTATTCAGGGGCCTCCCCCCTGGCAGGAGCCTTCCCGGGCTTCCCGGGGCCTCTTTTGGCGATCTTCCATCTTCCTCCTCCTCCTCCACCTCCTCCTCCCCCTCCTCCTCCTCCCCCTCCTGCTCTGGCTCCTCCTCCTCGTCCTGCTCCTCCTCCTTCTCCTGCCTTTTTCTCCTCCTGTTTCTCCTCCTCCTCCTCCTCCTCCTCCTCCTCCTCCTCCAGTTCCGCTCTTTTTATGTATGAGTAACTCTTCCCTGTCGCACCCCGAGGTCAGTCGGAAGGGCGGGCTGGGCGTTTCGCCTGTGGTTACCATTTATGAGCCTGAAGCCAAAAAAAGCTGACAACAGCTTTACAGATGAAGGGCGGGTCGTTTGCAAAATGAACCCAGCGCGACCCCAATTAGGGGAAAGCTTATTTCATGGGCGCATCGTTGGGCGCATCGCTTGGCATGTGCTGACATCGGTTGGCGTTGCTTGGCATTGCTTGGCATTGCTTGGCATTGCTTGGCACTGCTTGGCATTGGGATGGCATTGCTTGGCATGGTTTGGCATTGCCTGGCACTGGCCTGCATTGGATTGGCATTGCTTGGTAGTGCTTAGCATTGCTTGGCATTGCTGGGCATTGCTGGGCACTGCTGGGCATCGCTCGGCATTGGGTTGGTAGTGCTTGGCATTGCTTGGCACTGTTTGGCATTTGATTGGCATTGCTTGGCATTGCTTGGCATTGCCAGGCATTGCTTGGCATTGACTGGCATTGCTTGGCATTGCTTGGCGTTGCTTGGCATTGCCTCAGGCAAGCCTAATTGGGGAATGAACCCGAGAAAACCGGGGAACCCGAGGAACCCAGGGAACCTTGGGAACCCGAGGAACCCCTGGAGCCCGAGGAACCCAATGAACCCGAGGAACCCCCGAGGAACGGGCAGCGTAAGAATAGGAGGCACCAGGGGCGGGGAACCCGAGGAGCCCGGGGAACCTCCGAGGAACGGGCAACGTAACATTATTAGGCACCAACCTTTAACCAAGTAAGAACCCTTTATTTGGCAAGCCCACTTGGGGAATGTGGCTCTCGCATTGGCGCTGCGCACATTATTTTGAACATGTGCGCTGGCTTTACGGATTTAAAGCGAGTAGTTTTCAAAATGTGGGTATCGCCTTCGCGCCGCGCACACTCGTTGTCGGAGGTTGGGGGGTGAGATCGAAGTGGAACGGAGAGCCCCTCACCAGGAAATCGGTTTCGGTTTCGCGTTCGTGCGTGCCGTGCGTGCGGGCGAGGCGAAGCTGCGTGGGCGGGCGAGAAAAAAGTCTCCTGTGGCTAGGCCCCGGCCGGACCAAATGATTCTCCCTCCGGCAAGCGGTGGCCCGCGGTGTCCCGCTGGTATCCCGCCTGTGTCCCGCCGGTGTCCTTGTGTCCCGCTGGTGCGAAAACGATAGTGAGACCGATGACGAAATCGATTGTGAGATCGATAGTGAGATCGATAGTGAGACCGATAGTGAGATCGATCGTGAGATCGATAGTGAGATCGATGGTGAGATGAATAGTGATATCGATTGTGAGATCGAGAGCTCGTTAGTGGGATCGATAGCGAAATCCAGAGTGAGATCGACAGTGCAATCGATCGAGTGAGATCGATAGTGAGATCGATCGAGTGAGATCGATAGTGGGATCGATGGTCCCATCGATCGTGAGACCGACAACGACATCGCTTGTGATCTTGATAGAAAGATCGATAGTGAGAGCGATGGTGAGATCGATCGTGAGACCGATAACGACATCGCTTGTGAGATCGATAGAGAGATCGATCACGTGGTGCAATTTCACGCTGGTTGGAGGCTCCTGGAGGCCGCAGTGAAGGCTCCCGTTTCTTCATTATCGTCTCTGGGGCAACGCAACAATCACCACTGTTGCACATTGCTGGCCCCGTCTTCTCCCCCAACCTCCTTCTCACCCGCAGGGTGGTCGTATAGGTCGTTATCTTGGCGAAGGACCCAACCACATGCAGTTGTGACTACGGTCGTTCCAGATATCGCCTTCGGGGTATCTCCTCATAGGGCCATGACGCATGCGAAGGGTGTGCAGATACGGGGCGGGGCCGCCATGTGGGCGCTGCCACTGGAGCTTTAGGGGGACCGCGCGCCGATGGGGCCTTCGGTGGAGCTTCATGCAGGGCCGCGACAAGGTGTACTAAGCGGGGGAGGCGCACGCGAACACCGCCACGGGGACCTTCGATGGAGCTCCATTATGGGGCCACGGAGCGCCGTACTAGGCGGCGCGGGACGCATGTGAACACAGCCACTGGGGCCTTCGGTGGGGCCCCCTATGAGGCCACGCAGCGCCGTACTGGGTGACGCGGGACGCATGTGAGCACAGCTAGGGGGGCCCTCGGTGGAGCTCCCTACGGGGCCACGAAGCGCCGCACTGGGTGGCGCAGGACGCACGTGAAAACAGCCACTGGGGCCTTCGGTGGGGCTCCCTCTAGGGTCACGAAACGCTGTACTGGGTTGCGCGGGACGCATGTCAACACAGCCACTGAGGCCTTCGGTGGAGCTCCCTATGGGGCCACGAAAGGCCGTACTGGGTGGCGCGGGACGCCTGTCAACACAGCCACTGAGGCCTTCGGTGGAGCTCCCTATGGGCCACGAAAGGCCGTACTGGGTGGCGCAGGGCGCACGCGGACACAGCCATTGGGGCCTTCGATGGGGCTCCCTATGGGGCCACGAAACGCTGTACTGGGTTGCGCGGAACACAGCAACTGGCGCCTTCGTTGGAGCGCCCTATGGGGGCCCGTACATGATGGCGCGGGACGCATGGGAGCACAGCCACTAGGCTCTTCGGTGCAGCTCCCTTATGGGGCCACGAAACGCCGTGCTGAGTGGCGCGGGGCGCAAGTGAACACAGCCACTGGGGCCTTCGGTGGAGCTCCCTTCTGGGGCCACGAAGCGCCGTGCTGGCTGGCACGGGGCGCAAATGAACGCAGCCACTGGGGCCTTCGGTGGAGCTCCCCATGGGGCCATGAAACGTGTAAGGGTGTGCCGAAATGGGAGCCCGGGACGCAACCGCGCCACTGGAGCCTTCGGTGGAGCTCCTTATGGTGCCACGAAACGCGGTACTAGGTGGCGCGGGGCGCATATAAATTATAAACGCAGCCATTGACGCCTTCGGTGGAGCTCTCTCTTGGGTCACGAAACGCTTTACTGGGTGGCGCGGGACGCATGCGAACACAGCCACTTGGACCTTCGGTGGAGCTTCCCATGGGGCCACGAAACATTGTTCTGCGTGTCACGGGACGCATGTGAACACAGCCACTGGAGCCTTCGGTGGAGCGGGACGCATGTGAGCACAGCTACTGGGGCCTTCGGTGGAGCTCCTACGGGGCCACGAAACGCCGTACTGGGTGCGGGGGGCAAGAGGCACGGATAGGAGGAGGAAGGGGGAGGAGAGGAAGGAAGTGAGAAGAGGAGAGGAGAGCAGGAGGAGGAGACGCGGGGCGTCGTCTCTTCAAAACGACGACACAAACCCACAGGATGTTTGGGAACATCTAGAGGAGATTCACGGATTAAGAGCGGCTGCTTTTCAAAAAAATGGTTATTGTTTTAGCGCCGCGCATTGGCGAAAGACCCAACCATGCAGCTGTGACTACCACATCCGTGAGTATCGTCTTCGGTGGAGCTCCCTATGTGGCCACGAAACGCCGTACTGGGTGGCGCGGGGCGCATGTACACACAGCCACTGGCGCCTTCGGTGGAACTCCCTGTGGGACCACGAAACATGTAAGGGTGTGCCGAAATGGGTGGCCCGGACGCATGCGAACTGCTTCACTGGGACCGTAGGTGGAGCTCCCCATGGGGCCACGAAACGTGTAAGGGTGTGCCGAAATGGGCGGCTGGGACGCAAGTGCGCCATTGGGATCTTAGGTGGAGCTCCCCATGGGGCCACGAAACGTGTGAGGGGTGTGCCGAAATGGGCGGCCGGGACGCATGCGAACTGCGCCATTGGGACCTTAGGTGGAGCTCCCCGTGGGGCCACGAAACGTGTGAGTTTGTGTCCAAATGAGTGGCCAGGACGCATGCGAACTGCTTCACTGGGACCTAGGTGGAGCTCCCTGTGGCACCACGAAAGGTGTTCGGGGTGTGCCGAAATCAGTGTTGACGACACTGATGACGACGACGACGACGACGACGATGATGAGGATGATGATGATGATGATGATGATGATGATGATGATGATGATGATGATGATGATGATGATGATGATGATGATGACGACGACGACGACGACGACGACGACGATTTTGATGATGATGACGATGATGAAGAAGATGATGATGATGATGATGATGAGACGACGACGACGATGATGACGACGACGATGAGGACACTTCGGAGGGCAGAGGCAGGGATGGGAGGAGGGAGGAGGTGAGAGGATGAAGGCGGGAGGAGAACGCGGGGCGCTGTTTCTTCAAACCAAGGACTCAACTCCACTGGATGGTTGGGACAAACTGACACGAGCTTCACAGATTGAGGGCGGGTCGTTTTCAATATGTGGTTACCGCCTTAGCGCCGCGCACACTCATCTTAAGCATCTGCCAGAGTTGTATTGGTTCTCGTGGTTAGCGTACCAGGAATGGTGTTTTGGAACGGTTCAGGGTTGTCCGGGCGCAACAGATACGTTGATTCGTTGTGTTGAAGTCCCATGAATGGGGCTCTGGCACGATTCGGGATCGCCAGGACGCAGCAGTCAGGTTAATTCGTGGCGTTGGAATCTTGAGAATGGTGTTTTAGCATTCACACGGTTGTCCCCCAACGGGGCCATTCCGAAAGTGGAAATGAATTCGTGCAAGGGCTCGTGAAGAGGGAGTTTGGAGGGATGGTGCATTCCAACATCGTTGATGAGTCTTGTGTTTACATTGGTCCTCCTCCTCCTTCTCCTCGGCGGCGTCGTCGGCGGCGGTGCGGCACTTCCGCCTGAGGGCTTCGGAGCACAGTTTGAAGAGAGCAGTTCCAGCCACAGGGGGGGATGGCGGGGACGAGAAGGAAGATGAGCAGGGGACGAGGCGGAGGAGAACGAGAATCGGATCAAAATTCTTGACGTTTCGCGTATCCCCACCACCGAGCCTCTCGCCGCCAGACCGTTGTCGCGCGGCCGCGACCGAAAAAGTATCCCCACCGGTCGAAGGACGGACCCGATTCACCAGGCGAGGCTGGGAAGAGGAGCCGAGCAACCGAGAGCCCATGGACCGAGAAAAGGTATCGACAGTAACACCGACTGTGGGGCACCACCCAGTTTCGCTGAGATGCGGTTTTGACATCACACCGGGTATGTGGTGCACCTAGTAGCGCCACGCGCCTACACTGCTACCTCTCTTTCCTATGCATGCGGCGGTTAGCCGCGTGCCCCTGCTCTCCTTCTCTGTCTGCCTCCTACGCAGTCACTGCGGCTCAATGGCGGCTTCAGACTGGCAGCCCACCGTGATTGTCCCTGCCAAGCGTCCCATTGAAGAGCGCCCGGAATGTTTCATCGACGGCACCTCCTTGCGGGCTCTTGGGGTAACTAGCGCGTGGCTAAAACAGAAAGCATGCATTGCCTACACCCGCTGGCGCATATGGGACGGCGTGCTACCCCAATAGAAGACCTCATCATCCGCGATTGCACGCTATTTCGCGGCTGAAAGAGCCCAGCTTTACCCAGGGCTTCGTGCGAAGAACAACGGCAAGTTGGTGCCAGTGGCGGGCTTACTGAGGTAAGCTTCGATACAGAGCTCTTGGCGAGCGCGTCAGTGCACACAGGGTTATGGTGAGCTCTCCTCCTTCTTCACATTTCGCTTCAGCGGCTAGCTGACTTCCCCTCTCCTGTTTCACTGGGATCTTCCCTCGCGGCTGGGGTTGCCGCCAATGCCGCTGTCTGACGGTGCTCCGTCAGCTTGGATTTCACGCAAAGTTTCACAGTGGCAGTGGGCGGCGAGGTGCCCACTGGCTGCTTTAGGACGGTGCCACCCCACTGCTGATGGCCGAAAGGTTTCAGTGGGGGTTCGATACATTGCTGACAGTTACGGTGCAAGGACTTCGAATTCGGCAAGTGTCGTTACGAGCGTTCACTTTCCACAGGAGCCCATTTGGCACAGTCAGGGTTGGCAAAGCCACGGCTGGCACAGTCAGGTTTGGCATAGTCAGCGCGGACAAAAATGGCACAGCCACGATTGGCACAGTCAGCATCAACTGCTCGAGTATATGTTTCTCCCCCCTCCTCTCACACCGTGTGCCTGGCGTGCACTTCCTTCCCTCCCTTCCTGCATCCTAATGCTGCAGCGGTTAGCTGCCACACCGGGGTACCTACCGTGCCTGGCGTGCACTTCCCTCCCTCTCCTCCTGCATCCTAATGCCACAGCGGTCAGCTGTTGCACAGGGTGCTCTCCCTCCTGTTTCACAGAGCTCTTCCCTGGCGGCTGGGATTTGCTGCCCAATACTGCTTCCTGATGGCGTTCAGGTGGTCTGGATTTCATGCAAGGGTTCACTCAGGGAACGGTGCTGCGTCGCATTTGCTGAAGTCAGGTCCCCCCTGGCCTGCTCCTGGCTGGTGTCGGCCCCGACTGATGACCGGAAGGTTCCAGTGGGTCTCTCGCTACACTGCCTACCTTACGGTACCTGGACCTCGGGTTCGGCAAGTGTGGCTCTGTACGCTCGTTGGCCGACGTTCTCCTGCATTGACTTCGTTTTCGACAAGTGTTACAGGTTTTACTGCCGTTTGCAGTCTTGTCGGTGATGAGGTTCCCCCTCCTCACTCTTGCGCCGACACGATGTTTTGGCATTTGTGTCGCCTACTTAACGGATGTCGTCTGGGTGTGCTTGTCGGTCTAGTTCGTCTCTGACGGTGCTGTTTGCCTGACTCTCACCGAGCGATCGACCTCTGCGTGTTTATGGTCGCGCCGCCGCGCCAATTTGGCTGCGCTTACATGTTGGTCGCCACCAGGATTTCCAACGGCACTGGGTTTGGGAGTATCAGTTCTGGTTATCCTTCTGAGTGGCTGCCCGCTCGCTCGCTTCGCTTGCCGTTCCTTTCCTGCTGCCTAGTCGCGGCCCGACAAGTGCTCGGACGGCTTTCGACCCTCCTCGCGAGCCTGTTGACCAAAAAGTACCCCCACCGGTTGCAATGGTGGGGTGCACCTCCACGCGGTTGCTCATGAGTGGCCCCTCCGCGATATACCGTTGGCCTCTCCGAGCTGTCTGGCCCGTCCACCCTCCTGCGACTGTCCTACCGCAGGAGGTGCACGGGCTTCCCGCTGTACTACTCGCTCTGCGGCTGTTAGTTAGCTGCGACCGCCACCCACGGTACGTCCGTGACCTTCGGCGCTCCCCCCAGGGCGCTGGGGCCAGCAGGCACTGAACTTCCTGGGCCGTCTGGCCCGACCTCCTCTTGCGGTTGTCCCCCCGCAGGAGGTGCACGGGCACGCCCGCTGACTTCACTATCTCTGCGGCTGTTAGCTGCGACCGCCATCCACAGTACGGCCTTGACACTCGGCGCTCCCTCCAGGGGCGCTGGTCGGCGGCCTGTCCGGGCCACATGGCCCGTCCATGTTCCTGCGGCTGTCCCCCCGCAGGAGGTGCACGGGCTTACCCACTGTTAGCTCCTACGCTGGATCTGCTCAGGGGTCAGGACTCGCCCGCGGTGCGCTGCTTGATTGGCCAGGATGCTTCCCGACTGGGCGTCTTCTGGATGGAGGCTATCACCCAGCGCTGGTTTACGCTCGCGTATGTGGATGTGGTCTCGCGACACCGCGCCGTCGACTGCGGAGGGGCGTAGGTTCTGCATTCGGAACATGCAGCCACAACGCCGCGGAGAGGTATGGCGGGGTCGTCGTTGTTGCCATGTGGCTGCCTTCGGACCCACCGCCATTTTGGCTCGGTGCTGGCCTTCGCCTGGTCCGTTAGAGTTCTGGTTGAGCGCGCCCCGCCGTTTCGTCGCATTTGTCCTTTACTCCTTGCACGCGCTCGGTTCCGTTTTAGGCCGCATAACTTAGCTCATTGCTTCGGCATCTTCCTGACGGCGCGCGGCTCTTCCGCTTGCGCTCGCGAACCCAAAAAAGGCCCCCCCCCACCAGTCGCAATTGTGGGGTGCACCACGTGGATTGCTCATGAGTGTTTTAGCTCTCTTGCCCAACAACCTGAGGTTGCCACTCTGTTGGCGCGTGACACAGGTACGCTGGGCTGCTTGCTCAGCACCACGCTATGCCGTGCTTTGCTCGGGTAGCTCGTTTACCTCTGGCGCCTGGCGCGACAAGGTACAATTCGTGTGCATTCCCGGTGGTCTCGCCTTTGGAATGGTGGCACTTCAGCCGCCTGGCACACCTGGCACCTCCTGCAGCTCTGCCTTCAGTCCCCGGCGTCGCTCCTCGGCGGCAATTCCGGCGGCCGTTAGTCCGCGCGCTTAGGTAATTAGGTTTGTTTCGTAGCCTGGGCTGACTTCGGACGCCGCCTGCGCTTCCGCTTGCGGCCGCGACGGGAAAATATCCCCACCAGCACCAGCCGATCCAGACACAATCGGACGCTATCTTGAGGCCTCTTGGAGGCTATCGTGAACCATGTTCGGCTGGAGGCTGTCGGAGGTGTTCCTGGGCCATGCTCAGCTATCTTGGACCGTCGTGTGGCTGGCGTGAGGCCTAGCTATTGGGGGTCTGTCGGAGGCTATCTTAACCCATGGTCGACCTCCTAGGACCATTTTGGGGGGTAGGAGGAGGAATATGAGGATGATGCGGAGGAGGAGAAGGAGGAACAAAAAGAGGAGGAGGAGGAGGAGGAGGAGGAGGAGGAGGAGGAGGAGCAGCAGGAGAACGAGGTGGGGGAAGAAAAGGAGGAGGAGGAGGAGGAGGAGGATGGAAGGAACGGACGATGACAAGGAGGATGAGAAGCCGGGCTTTGGAGGTACGTTGTTGTGAGAGGTTCTCGAAGGACGACGAAGACCATCTAGGGGTTCCCTTAGGGCCCCCGAGGGGCGTCTTGGGGCACTCTCGGGGCTCATGTTGGGGGTTTGGGGGCCTTCTTGGGGCTCCTTGGAGGGGTTTGTGAGGCCTCGTGGGGCCACCTTGGCCCCCATGCGTAGAGATGAGGGGGGGGGGAGTTCAGGTCCCCCCGTGGAAAGCTCAAAAATTAGGTCTTGAGGCCCTTTTGGGCCGCTCTTGGGGCGCTTCTGGGCGCTCTTGGGGCCCTCTTGTGGCCATCTTGGGCCCATATGGGGGCTCTATTGGGCCGTCTGGGGGCCAGCGCAAGGCCCCCAGAGCCCATCGGAAGCGAAAAGGCGAGAAGGCAAACAACATCGATGTTCCTTCGGTTTGGGAGCCAGTTTGGCCTCTTGGGGGAGTCCTTGTGGAGGGCTCGGAGGGCACGTGAAACCGTCTTGGGGCCGTCTTGAGGCCTCTTGAATGTTTGTCGGAGGCTACCCTGAGCCATCTTGAGGTATCTTGAGCCATCTTGGAGGCTCTCTGAAGCCCTCTTGGAGCCATCTTGGGCGATCGTGGGCGCTCGAACCCCTCGAGGGGCGCCCCGTCCAGACCCAGGGGAGGGGGCAGGGGGAGGGGTAAACCCCTCCCCCGAGCAGGGGAAGGAAGGGTTTTTGGCAGGGAGAAGACACAATTCTGGTGGGAGTGCTTCAGACGCGGCGGTAGGACAGGAGGGAACTGGGCAGGGCAGGGCAGGGCGGGACAGGATCGTACCGGACAGCCCAGAGCAGGAAGGGAGACAGCAAGGGCAGCTCAAGGCAGCCCACACAGCAATGGACAGGACAGCACAGAGAAGAGGGGAGGGTACATGGAGATGCCATTGTATAACAGGATTCGGCAGGACCGGGCAGGCACAGATATGGCAGGACAGGTGAGCCCGGAAGGACGTCGACGCGGGGACGGTGGAGGAGAAGGAAGAGGAGGAGATGGAGGAGGAGGAGGAGGAGGGAGGAGGAGGAGGAGGAGGAGGAGGAGGAGGAGGAGGAGGGAGGAGGAGGAAGAGAAGAAGAAGAAGAGAAAGGAGGATGAGGGAGAGCAGGATGGTGAGGGGGAGGAGGAGGAGGAGAGGAGGAGGAGGAGGAGGGGAGGAGGAGGGGGGGAGGAGGAGGAGGAGGAGGAGGAGGAGGAGGGAGGAGAGGAGGAGGGAGGAGGAGGAGGAGGAGGAGGAGGAGAGGAGGAGGAGGAGGGGAGGAGGAGGAGGAGGAGGGAGGAGGAGGAGGAGGAGGAGGGAGGAGGAGGAGGAGGAGGAGAGCCCAGGCTGAGTCGTTTGCAGAGCCGCGGAACTTCTATATGAAATGTCACGAGAGCGCTCGCCGGCGTGCTGGCGAACACCTGCCCTGGCATTGGGGCCAGGAGCGGTGGTTCAGCAGGCGGGACAGAGGCGGGAGGGCGAGCAGGAGGGCTCCCAGAGCCAGACGTGCCAGCACGTGTGAGTTCAGCGTCAGTGTCCTTCTTCCCGTGCTCCCCTCATCCTCCTCCTCCTCCTCGTCCTCCTCCTCCTACTCATCTACTCATCTACTCATTTCCCCTACTCCTCTCCTCCATCCTCCTCCTCCTCCTCCTCCTCCTCCTCCTCCCTCCTCTCCTCCTCCTCCTCCTCCTCCTCCTCCTCCTCCCCTCCTCCTCCTCCTCCTCCTCCTCCTCCTCCTCCTCCTCCCCTCCCCTATCTCCTCCTCCTCCTCCTCCTCCTCCTCCTCCCCTATTCTCCTCCTCCTCCTCCTCCTCCTCCTCCCCTATCTCCTCCTCCTCCTCCTCCTCCTCCTCCTCCTCCTCCTCCTCCTCCTCCTCCTCCTCCTCCTCCTCCTCCTCCTCCAAGCGTGCGTCTGTCCTGCACGGGGCGCTGAGGACCCCAAGGACTTTGTAGACGTGGAGACCGCGTCTCTGCTGCAGCTGCACAGGGCGACAATGGAGAAAGACTTTGCGCTCGAGAGGGAGGCCCTTGGCTCCAGGAGCCCCGGCCTGGCTCTCAACTGTAGCCCTGAGGGCTTCGGGGGCGGCAAAGAGGGGGTGATGACTAGGGGGGGGGATATCATGGCGTGGGCCATGATATTTCCCTTGATTCCATGGCGTCTCTTCTCATTTCATTACGTCCCTGGCCCCCCCGCTGGGCCGCGCACGTGCCGCCGGTCATGATTTGCACCGCCCCCCTCTTGGACACCCCCCTCTTGGCCGCTCCCGAGGGTTGCGGTCGACTGGCTCGCCGTCGCAGGCGCGCGCAGTGCCGCGCCGCAGCTGGGGAGAGAGGGCCCCCCTCGTCGCCACGGCTGGGCGCGGCTCGAACAGACTTTAAGCAGATGTGCTGTCGTTCCCCCCTCTTTCTGAACAGATGCTCTAAGGACCCATCCAGCGCTGACCTCCCCCAGCCGCTTTCGACCACGATCGGGCGTCCTAGGCTCGGAGGCTTTCATGCGCGCTTCGATCAGCGCAGTGTGCGGGCGAGGAGGCGCAAGTGTGACCGCGTGTGCAAGGAAGCATGGTAGCTGTGCAAGCACATGGTGTGATCTACGATGCGTTTCAGAAGTTGATGAGAGAGAGTGAGGGGGGAGACGACGACGACGACGACGACGACGACGACGACGACGACGACGACGCAACATCAGTGTCAGCATGTGCGGCATCGCCAGCGAATGCCGAATGCCCAATCAGCGCTTGCACTGGAGGGGTCCTGGCGAAAGTTGCGCACCGATTTCGGTGGGCGGCTGGGTTATTGGTTCCGGGTTCCTGGCCGATTTCGGTGAGAGGCGAGGTTCTCGATTCCAGGTCAGGGTTCTTGGCACGGCAAGTCCCCCAGTTTCTCGAGATCTTAGTTCTGGCCAAGTACCTTGGCCTCTGCGACCACAGTCGGAATAATATCGTATTTCTAGAGAGTAGAGAGGGCAAGTCAGAGAGTAGAGAGCAGAGTTGAGCATGGAAGACAGAGGGTAGAGGTTAGATGAGAAAGAACCGAGCGCCTCGAGAGGGTATATATAGAGGTGGGAAGAAAGAGAAGAGAGAGAGAGAGAGAGAAAAGGAGTAGGAAGAGAGAGCGAGAGAGAGAGAGAGAAACAAAAAAAAAAAAAACTTGCGACCACGGTCAAACGTTTCCCAAAACAGTGTTTGCACCTAGGGAGTTTCATGTCTTTTCTAGTGAATTGGGCCTGGCTGGCGGTCTGGCGGCTCCGTGCTCGCCGTCGCCACCTCTTCGCCGCCTGATCGCCGCCCATCGTCTGGGCCTGGCTGGCGGTCTGGCGGCTCCGTGCTCGCCGTCGCCGCTCCGTCGCCTCCTAAGCGCCGCCCGTCGTCTGGGCCTGCCTGGCGGTCAGGTGGCTCCGTGCTCGCCGTCGCCGCGTCGCCGCCGCCCATGCTTGCACCGCACAGACAGCACAACGTAGATGGCACCACACAGGTGGCACCACATGGATTGCACACTATAGAGTGCACTAAATTTCAAGGGCGTTAAAAACGTCCCTACCTTGGTTTACGAGGAGCTGTGCGCCGAACCTCTTGTGGGCTGGGGGGTGCAAACCCTGCATATCGCGAGTGTCGCGCGGCGTCCCGGCGGCTCTCTGGCCTTTGGGCGCTCCCAGGAGGTTGACGGACCACGCACTTATAACCCAGGGTAGGGGCGTTCTTGCATCCCTCAAACATTGACTGCACAACATGGATTGCACAGCTTATATAGCACTACGTAGATTGCACCACATCGGCTGCACCACATGTGTTGCAGCATGGACTGCCAGAAACATAGCGCTCGGGGCCCACGCTGGTGAACATCTCTGCACTTTTGCATAACGAGGTATCTCGTCGGTGTTACACATAGAAAAGGGTGCACACCAAAAATATATAAAGCCGAGTTGATTCGGACAAAAAGAGGGTGTGTGTACAGAGAGAGAGAGAGAGAGATAAAAAAAAAAAAAAAAAAAAAAAAAAAAAAAAAAAAAAAAAAAAAAAAAAAAAAAAAACTGAAAAAAACGAGGGAAGCCAACATAGAGAACACAGCGCAGAGCGAGTGGAGAGAGCAGAGAAAGTCAACAACTGGCGAGAGAGAGAGAGATAAAGAGAGAGAGAGAGAGAACCTGCAAGACAGAAAGAGAGAGAGAGGGAGAAAGAGAAAGAAGGGGGGAGGCGTGGAGTGCTTTCGAAGGCTCCTCCTCCTCCTCCTCCTCCTCCTCCTCCTCCTCCTCCTCCTCCTCCTCCTCCTCCTCCTCCCCCTCCACGGGTTGAGCGTTTGCATGGAGAGCGCTTGCACTGAGGATTCCTTAGCCCGGTGGACTGCGGAGTTTGACGAGCCCGTCGGGGTGCCACGCGGTGCCCACCCGGGGGCTCCTCGCGGGCGCTTCGTGCGAGGGGCGGGTCCGCCAAGCCTTCGCGTGGATGCCTCCCGCGGGCGCCTCGTGGGCGCCTCGTGCGTTGGGCGGGTCAGCCGAGGGTTCGCCGGTTGTCCGCCCGTTGGCGCCTCGTGGGGCGCCTCGTGCGCCGGGCGGCCGCGCTGCGTGCAGCACAGCCTGTGCCACATGGCCAACACATCCGCAGTGCAATAGCTTACTGCTTGGGGCCCGCGCACACGAGCACTATCCGGCGCAGTAGCAGCCGCCACGAGCATTCGTACTTCCTCTAGGGGTATGGGAACAGCACCATCAGAAGCAGCAGTAGCAGGAAAAAAGTGGGCGCAGCATCAGCACCAGCAGGAGCAGCATAAGCTGAGTACGCCGTAGTTGCGAGATATGGTGCACATGCAGTGGAAGTGCTACCAAGTGCGGTAATGGTTGCAGTGGGGTAGGTCACAGCCGCAAGTGTACTAGAATCGGGTCGTGTCTGGCAGCAATTTCACTTGTAGTTGTAGCCGCGATCGCACGTATACGTAGAGGTATACTTGTAGTTGTAGATGAAGTTGCAGATGCAGCTGAAGTTGTAAAGGTAGCTGTTGGTAGTAACAAGAGTAGTGGCAGTAACGAGTAGTGGTCGTGATAGTGTACCACGAGTAGCAGCACTAGTGTTAGCATACCTGCTGCCGCCGTAGTGGATCTGTCTGATTTGCCTGTGATGCTATGTGCTACAACCACCGGCCAGGTCCGCGAGCTCGGGGGCGGCGCACTTTTCACAGATTCCCTCTCTTGCACTGCTATGTAGCCCCCCTGGCTTGGGGCCTGTGGGGTGTGCCCAGGAACCCCATAGTCCTTTCCAGGCGGCCCACGAGGGCACCAGGAACGCTTCAAGACACCACCAGTGGCCCCGACAACCCCCCCTCCCGAGAGCTTTCAGCCACCCCAGCACAGCACATCAGAGGCCAAAAGCTGCCTCCAGCGGGCTGCCGCCCGGGCATGGGTTCCCCATGGTTCAACAAGTCGCAACAAGTCGGAAAAGGCGAATTGTGGGAAACCAGGGGCGCGCGGCGTGGTCAGTATTTTTCCCGAAATTCGAATCCCGAATTATGGGAAGTCTGGAGCCATTACAAAAAAGGTTATGTTTTTTGTGGTGATTCTACTTTTCCCATAATTTGTAATTATGGGAAACGTGGAATCACCACAAAGAAGGGTGTGCTTTTGCGGTGATTCCAGGTGTCGCACAATTCGAAGTTATGGGAAACCTGGAATCACCACAAAAAAGAGATGGTTTTCGTTGTGAGTCAAGGTTTCCCATACTTCGAAATTGTGGAAAACTTGAAATCACAACAAAAAAGGGGGTCATGGTGATTCCAGGTTTCCCATAAGTTTCATTTCAGGTTTCCCATAATCGAATTAAGAGAAAACCCGAATCACCATGAAAACCTGTACTTTCTGTAGTGCTTCCAAATCTCCCACTGGACTCACCACAAGAAACAAATTCGCTGTGATTCCATACTCCAATAATTTGAATCATGAGAAACCTGGAACCACAACAAGGAGTTCTACCCTCCAGGGGTTCCCGGGCAGTCGTTCGGCCATGGGCTTCCCATAACTATTCCGGCCCCCGGAGACAAGGACACAGCCTGACCAGGACAATGGCAAGTCGGGGAAACGGTACCCTTTCCTGCAAAGTCCGATTTGGTCGTCCAGTGCAGGTTTTTGTTGCTGCTCTGCAGGATTCGGGTCGCTGTCTGGGTCTAGGGTGTGTTCTGCATCTTTGGAGGCCTGTGTCCGGGTTTATTCCGGAAGTGTTGCAGTGCAGTTTTTGTTTCGTGCCGCCGTTTGGAACAAATAGTTGCGAGGGATGTTGGATGTCTTGGTCTAGCGTGTCCAGGTCTACGGAGCCCTGAACAAGTCGGAATTATGCGAAACTTGGATATGGGAAACCTGGAATCACCACAAAAGGAGGAGTTTTCGTGGTGATTCTAGGTTTCCCATAATTCGCAGGCCTGCGAATTGTGGGAAACTTGGAATCACGAAGAAACAAACGCGTTTGTGATGATTCCAGGCTTCCCATAATTCCGACGATCCGAAACCCATAGGCGGCAAAGAGCAAACAACTTGCTGGGTGTTCGGAGTCCCTTGACTCCATAGCCGAAGTGTCACTCACGCTTAGCCCGACGTCCCAACGGCCCCCAACAAGATCCCAAGATGGCCTGGAGAATCCACAGGAGCTGCTTCTAGGCACACAACCTGTTCCAAGAGGCGCCCCAACAGAGGCCCCGAGAAGCTGCAAGACATCCCAGACGGCAAAAATCATGGAACCGCACTTTATCTTGCGAGTCGCGAGTTTGACGTGCGCGCCGGTCCCACCTGGACCTCCACTACAGTCGGGGCCCTGCAGAAGGAACCCTTTTCGTTGGGGAGGGGCTCGGTGCTCCTTGCTTGTTCTGCAGTGTACCGTCGGTTCTCCTGAGGTTTCCCATGGGAAATCGAAGTTCAACTTATGGGAGAAAGGGGCCTCGTTCCTTATTGGAGAGGCCTGACGGCCGGTGCCGCCGACCCTGATCGAAAGGGCTAGGAGTGGGGGGAGGAAGCGGAGGATGAGGAGGATGAGGAGGAGGAGGAGGAGAAGGAGGAGGAGCAGGAGGAGGAGGAGGAGGAGGATGAGGTAGGGTTCCTGAGATCCACGCCCCGATGGCACACGCTCCTCCGGTGCCCCGCGGCTCCCGCTCGTGGCCCCCCTTTCTCCCGGCCGCCCTGTACCTCATCAGGGCACTCCACTGCAAGCTGGCCCCGGTCTCCGCTGCTCGTGCGCCGCTCGCACGTTCTCGCACGGCGGCACCCCGCAAGGGTCGCACGCTCCGAGCGGCTCTGCCTGCTTCTCGCTCCGTTCGGCTCGTCCTCTTCTTTGGCGATCGAACAACACGCACCCACACCCATCGGGGGGACGGAGGAAGCTATGGGCGCGTGTTGTCGGATGGGGGTCCCCGCTCGAACGGGAGCTTCCCCCAGGGTCCGACAGCTCGCACCCATACCCATAGCCAGTTCCCCTCCGTTCGGCCCTCCTATGGGTATGGGTGTGAGTTGTTCGCTCGTCATTCTTTGCGCCCTAATCTGCTTCGGCGCGCCCCGCCTCTATCCCGACCGGCGCCTGACCGCCTCTTGCACCCGTGCGCCCGCTAGCTTACAACAAGTGTGTGGCTCCCTGCTTTTGGGACCGAAGTGGCCGGGAATGAGCGAAAGGGGACACGGAAAAGATCCGAGAGCGTGAGCAGACAAATGTTGTCAATCGTTGGCAGTGTCCGAGGACCACCGACAGCACGCTGACGTTTGCACTTTAGGCGGTCAGGCCACCTTGAGGCAGGTTAAATTCATCAACGTCATCACGTTCTGGCCTTTCGACATCTCTTGTCCGACGCTTCAGCAGGGCCCCGATTTTGCGAGAACATGGGATTGTGGAGTATGCGGTCTTTTGGATCATTTCTTCACTTTTCTTTGCTTTCTTCTTCTCTCTGATTATGTTCGTGTGTGCGCGTGGGTGGTGTGGGTGGGTGGTGAGTGTGAATGTGGGGGATTTGTCTTCTTCCCCGCCCCCCCCCAAAAAAAAAAAACGCGGCGACGACGCGCACACCATCACCCACTCTCCCTCCTCCTCCTCCCTTCTCCTGGGGGATTTGTCCTCTCCCCCGCCCCCAAAAAATGCGGCGGACGTCCAGTTTTTGTAGTGGGGAGAATCCCGCACATACACACACACACACGCACACACACACACCACCACTTCCTTTCCCTGCTTCGCCTCCTTGCTCCCTCTACCACTTCTCCCTCCCTCTACCACCCCACCCTCCTCGTCCTCTTCCCTCCTCCTCCTTCCTCGCTATACCACCCCCCCTCACCCTCCCTGCTCCAGGGCGATCACGTTGTTACCGCAGGCATCCTTGCTGATGGAATCCGTATCCAAGACATCCCCACAAAGGATTCCTCACTCATTGGGTCCTTACTGCTCAGGCCTCACGGCCAGTGCCGCCGAACCCGGAGGCCTCGGCCCTCGACGGAACTGGGATGGAGAGAGGGTGGGCTATGGGGCCCGCGAGGGTGGTATTTTGACCCGGGATTCCCCCCCAGGACCCCCCCCAGGATCCCCCCCCGGGACCCCCCCCCGGGACCACCCCCAGGCGCGGGCAATATAAGACTTGCCTTGACCAAAGACCACGCCCTAAACGGAAGAAGGCGCAGCAGGACATAGCAGGGCTTACCAGGGCTGAGCAGAACGTGGCAAGGTTTATCTTGGCTCCGGGGCTTAGCAAGGCTTAGCAGAGCTTAGCAGGACGGAGCAAAGCCTGCCATGGCTCAGCAGGGCGTACAAGGACTTAGCAGAGCTTTGCAGAGCTTGCCAGGGCTTTACAGTGGCTCGCGGTGCCCAGCAGGGCGTACCAGGATTTAGCAGGACATCGCAGAGCTCGCCAGAGCGTGGCAATGCTTAGCAGGCTCAGTAGGGTTTGGCAAACCTTGCCAAGGCCCGAACATGGCTTACGAAGGTTTAACAAAGCCTACCAGGTCTCAGCAGGGCATAGCACCGCTTAGTAAAGCTCAGCAGTGCTAAAGGCTTCGCACGGAGCAGCAAGGTGCAGCAAAGCTTGGAAAGGTTCAGCAAGGCTTCGCAGGGCTAAACAAGGCTTGCCAAGTTCAGCTGGGCCTCGCAATGTTTACCAAGCCTAGCAGGGCTCAGCTGAGCTCAGCAGAATAGAGCAAAGCGTACCAGGGCTCAGCAGGGCGCACCAGGATTCAGCAGGGCTTTACAGAGATTGCCAGGGCTTACCAGTGGCGGGCAGGCCCCAGTAGCGTTTGTGTGGCATGAGTTACCGAGGATCAGCAGGGCTTGCCACGCTTAAACAACATTTGCCAAATCTTAGCAGGGTTCAGCAGGGCTTAGCAAAGCCCAGCAGGGCTGAAGGCTTTACAAGGACTAACAGGGCTGAGCAAAGCTTGCCAGGGCTGAGCATGGTTCAGCAGGATGAAGCATGGTTTGCCAAGCTTAGCTGGTTCAGCAAGGCTTGCCAAGCTTTGGAGGGCATAGCGAAGCTTATCAGGGATCAGCAGGGCGCACCAGGACTCAGCAGGGCTTTGCAGAGCTTGCCAGGGCTTACCAGTGGCGGGCAGGCCCCAGTAGCGTTTATGTGGCATGGGTTACACAGGATCAGCAGGGCCTGCCATGCTTAAACAATAGTTGCGAAGTCTTAGCAGGGCTCAGCAGGGCTTAGCAAAACCCAGCAGGAATGAAGGCATTACAAAGACTAGCAGGGCTGAGCAAAGCTTGCCAAGCTTAGCTGGTTTAGCAAGGCTTGCCAAGCTTTGGAGGGCATAGCGAAGCTTATCAGGGAACAGCAGGGTGCACCAGAACTTAGCAGGGCTTTGCAGAGTTTGCCAGAGCTTACCAGTGGCTGGCAGGCTTCAGTCGGATTTAGCAAGGCTTACCAAGGCTTAGCAATACTTGCCACATGTTAGCAGGGCTCAGCAAGGCTCAGTCAAGCCCAGCAGGGATTACGGCTACAAGGGTTAATGGTTGAGCAAAGCTTGCCAAGGTTGAGCAAGGCGTACCAGGGCCTAACAAAGCTTGCCAAGGCTGGGCAAGGCGTAGCAGGGCACAAAGCAAGGCTTGGCAAGGCTTAGCAGGAGTCAACAGAGCGTACCAGACCTTAGCAGGGCTTTGTAAAGCTTACCCTCGCTAACCTAGGTTTAGTAGGATGTGGCAGAGCTTACCAGGGCTGAGCAGGGCATGGCACGGCCTATCCAGGCTCAGGGGCGCACCAGGACTTCTCAGGGCTTAGCAAGGCTCAGCAGAGCTGGGCAGGGCTAAGCTTCCGCAGGTTGTGCAAACATGCGCAATCTCACACACAAGAGGCCCTCAAGAAATCGGAAGAGCTTCCAAAAGTACCCCCTCGAGCATGGTCCTCGCAATGCGAAGCCCACGCCTGCTAGCAATGGGTTGGAATTTCGAGGGCCATGTTCCCGGGGGGGGGTACTTTGTCTGTCGATTGGCAGTTCTCTTAGAGATCCGCGGATCGCGAAGGTATCGTCCACAACACTTTCATTTGCGTAACGACGCTGCAGAACAGGAGGAGAAGAATGAGAAGGAGGAGGAGGAAAAGGATGATGAGACCATCTGGCGATTAGGCGTGAGAACCTGCACGTCTTGTGCAACAGACCGCATACTCCACAATCCCTTTGGCCTCGATCTTGCAGTGGGGAGGAGGAGACATCACCGCCCCACTTAGACCTTCTCCCTTCGGCCGCGCACACTCGAGGTCTTCGCCCCGGGCCGTGCGCACCCTGTCTTCGCTCCCACGCCGCCGCAGAAAGCGCGAAGTGGCTTGCGGACACCAGAGACGAAGTTTGCAAGCATGCCCGAGAAGCTTGAGGGGGACGCCGGAGAGCGCTGGCTGGGCCCCCGCGCAGGCTTCGGGAGCTGTCTGGGCGCCGCCCACGAGCCCAGGAAGACTTGCCCGGGAGTGGCCCGGACGCTGCCCAGAGGCTGCGCACGAGCCCGGGGAGCGCCGCGAAGGAGCTGCGCAGACGCTCGCGGCACACGTTCTCGAAACGAGCAGGAAAGCACCTCCGGGACAAGCTCGAGGCTCCAGGCCCCCATTGCAGCATTACTTAGCAAGTATCCGTTTCCACTGCAGCGGTACGCCCGCAGGGCATGACAGCAGGCGTCGGCGTGAGTATCGGGCGGCGGCACCGGCGCTGTCGTCGGTGGTAAGCCGATGCCGTCGGCGAATCGAAGCAGCGGCGTCCGAGGATCCAGAAGGAGACGGAGGCCAGGATCAACTACGAGAGGCTTTATCAGGCTCTGGCGGGGGGATGTTCAAGTTGTTCCTCCTCCTTTTCCTCCTTCTCCTCCGCCTCCTCTTCCTCCTCTTCCCGCTGTTCCCCCTTTGTCCTCGTCCTCCTCATCCGCTTCCCTCGCCCCCGCAGACCTGCGACGCGTTGCTCTTTTGCATGCCCCAGGGTCCGAAAACTACAGTGGCCAAGGCTCGGGGAAAATGGTCACGGCTATTTTCGGTCGGCGCACCGAGGTCTGGATCCTCCCTCCTCCCCCCCCCCTTGCCGACGTCAGGGGCTCGCAGATGCCACTGTGAGGCAGGTCCGCTCCAAGGGGCTCGCGCCGCCTACCGCCACGCCGCGCGAGCGACGGAAGAGGACTATAGGTCGACTGCGCGGGCAGCCGCGCCGCAGCGCCGCCTCCCCCCGCGCGGTGTGCAGCGCGGGCGGCCCGCGCGAGCCGTGGCGTGAGGCCGCGACGTTTTCTCGCGTAGGACCCGCCCGTATGTTCCAAGACACTCCCTCTCCTCGACCTGTCTGCTACGGCCGCTGTGGCCCCACTGTATTGCAGTGGTGCGCACCGCGGGCGCACCCAGGTCAATCCGAGAACCCCAGTAGCACACCACAGGTATGCACACGTTGTCGTGGTGTTGTCCAATCCTTCACCAGTGGAGCGCTTCAGCTATACATTGGCAGAGACCGGGCCAGAGATTTGCTACCAGCCAGAGTGGTACGGTTGCGCCGGGGCCGACACCATGACAGAAGGAGTTGGGAGTTATGTTTCCCGGGGGCGAGGGGTAGTCTCGCCATCAGCGCAAAAGCACGCGATCGTTGCGTCGATGGACTGAAGGAAAGCACATCGAGGATCACAGTTCTGATTTTGAGCAACGGAAATGCCGCCATGGCCTCACCGACACTTGCTACTCCAGCCTGCGCGAGCTCAATAGGCACCCCAATGATGTATACGATCATCTCTGCCGTAATGGCAGATCTGAGGCAGCGATTATGATGCAATCCAGAACGTCACAGACCAGACAGTTTAGAGATGTCTTGTGCCACCACCTTCTGGAAGAAGAGAAGTGGAAAGGCCACCGACCGTCCAACGGCCATCGAAACATCCCCCAAGAGGCACAGAGCGGCGATGCGTATATGTTGATGCCTCCCCGAGGAACGAGCTGCACGATCGGAATGCCAGGATGCCCTGGCTACGCTGCAGAGTAACACACGAGGTGCCGTACCTCCCTCGTTCGCACACCTTCCGTAGAAAATGCGGCATGCAGCACGCCGCCCGTACATGTTTTGGAACATGTTGCTCGCGAGATATTGGCAATGCGGAGTTATCTGCGTCGCTTGGGACCGGGGGTCGAACGCCCGTTTTCGGTGTCAGGCGCAGTGATGAAGCGCACGCCGTAGGTTGCTGGACCGCTCGCGCTATGTAAATCGCAGCGGCGCAGCGCACGCCGTAGGTTGATAGAACGTTGCCCCTAGTAGAATTGAGGTGCTGGAGCACACACCGTGGTTTGCTGGAGCGCTGCCCGTCGTTTGAAAAATGTAGTGGAGCGCACGCCGTGGGTTGGAACGCTCGCATTCGGCAACAATCACAGGTATGGAAACGCACGCCGTGGATTGCTAGAACGTTGTTCCTCCGGAGAAGGAGGTGCTGGAGCGCGTTGTGGGTTGTTGGAGCGTTGCCCCTAAACTGGATGCTGGAGGGCACGCCGTGGGCTGCTGGAGCGTTGTCGGAGCGCACCCTTACTTGAGGCATTGAGCTGCTGGAATGTTCCCGCTGTTGAAAAACTGTGCTACGGAACGGCATACGGCATAGGGCTTAACCGTATAAACAAGGAGGTGGGGTAAGTGACGCGGCGGGGGACAGGGTTGCTAGCATTGTCTTCACGCATTACTCGAATACGGGGCCCGTTGCGTTCACGCCCGTCCACATGTGTCGCAGCGCCGCGCGTGTGTGTGTGTGTGTGGTTTGTGTGTGTGTTTGTGTGTTTGTGTATGTGTGCGAGTTTGTGTGTGTTTGTGTGTGTGTTTGTGTGTGTGTTTGTGGGTTTGTGTGTTTGTGGGTGTGGGTGTGTGTGTGGGTGTGGGTGTGGGTGGTGGGTGTGTGGGTGCGTGGGTGTGTGGGTGTGGGTGTGAGAATGGGTGTGTGTGTGTGTGTGGGTGTGGGTGTGGGTGTGGGTGTGGATGTGGGTGTGGGTGTGGGTGTGTGTGTTGTGTGTTGTGTGTTGTGTGTTGTGTGTGGCGTGTGTGGTGTGTGTGGTGTGTGTTCTGTGTTGTGTTTATGCTCGTATGTGTGTTGGTGGCTGGGTGTGTGTGTGTGTGAAGGTGCGTGGGTGCGTGTGTGTGTGTGTGCGTGCGTGCGTGCGTGCGTGCGTGCGTGCGTGTGTGTGTGTGTGTGCGTGTGCGCGCGCGTGTGTGGGCATGTTTGCGCGCGTGTGTGTGTGGTTGGACGCCCTGTCGTTGCGCGCGTGGCCGCGACGCAAAAAAAGTCAGTGTGTGTGTGTGAGCGTGTGTGTGTGAGCGTGTGCGTGTGTGTGCGTGTGTGTGTGTCTGTGTGTGTGGGTGGTGGGTGTGTGGGTGTGTGGGTGTGTGGGTGTGTGTGTGTGCGTGCGCGCGCGCGTGCGTGCGTGTGTGTGTGTGCGTGTGTGTGTGTGTGTGTGCGTGCGGGTGTGTGTTCGTGTGTGTGCGTGCGTGCGTGCGTCAGTGTCTGTGTATGTGCCTGTGTCTGTGTATATGTCTGCGTCTGTGTCTGTGGCCGAGTCCGTGTCTGTGTCTGCGTCTGTGCTTGTGCTTGTGCCTGTGCCTGTGCCTGCCCCTGTGCCTGTGACTGTGTCCGTGCCTGTGTCTGCGTATGTGTATGTGTTTGTGTATATATGCATGTATATGTGCATGTTTGAGTGTTGTGTGCTGTGTGCTGTGCGCTGTGTGTTGTGTATTGTGTCTTGTTTGGTGTGTGGTGTGTGTTGTGCGTTGTGTCTTGTGTGTTGTGTGGGTGTGTTGTTGTGTGGCTGTGTTGTGTTGTGCGTTGTGTGCTGTGTGTGTGGGTGTGGATGTGTGGCTGTGTGGGTGTGTGTGTGTGTGGGTGTGTGTGTGTGGGTGTGTGTGGGTATGTGTGGGTGTGTGTAGGTGTGTGTGTGTGTGGGTGTGTGGGTGTGGGTGGTTGGGTTGGTGTGTGCGTGGGCGGGCGGGTAGCAGGGTGGTTGGGTGGATGGGTGGATGGGTGTGTGGGTGTGTGGGTGTGTAGGTGTGTAGGTGTGTGAGTGTGTGCGTGAGTGTGTGGGTGTGTGGGTGTGTGGGTATGTGGGTATGTGGGTGTGCGTGTGTGTGGGTGTGTGGGTGTGTGGTTATGTGGGTGTGCGGGTGTATGGGCGGGTGGGTGTGTAGGTGTGCGTGCATGTGTACGGGTGTGTGTAGGTGTGCGTGTGTGCGTGTGTGTGCGTACGTGTGTGCGTGCGTATACGTGTGTGTGTGTTGGTGTGTGCGTGTGTGGTTGTGTGTGTGTGTGTGTGGGTGTGTGGTTGTGTTTGGGTGTGTGGGTGTGCGTGTGTGCGTGTGCGTGTGAGGTGCGTGTGTGTGCGCGTGTGTGCGTGTGCGTGCGTGAGTGTATGTGTGGACGGGTGTGTGGATATGGTGTCTGTGTGTGTCTGTGTGTTTGTGTGTGCGCGTGCGTGCGTGCGTGTGTGTGCGTGTGTGCGTTCGTGCGTGTGTGCGTGTGTGCGCGTGTTCGCGCGTGCGCGCGCGTGTGTGCGTGCGTATCTATATATATATATATATATATATATATAATATATATGTGCGTGCGTATATCTATATATATATACATAGATGAATATGTATGTCCGTGCGTGTGTGTGGGGGGGGGATGTGTGTGTGCATGCGTGCGTGGGGGCGTGTGTGTGTGCGTGTCGGTGCGTGTGTGCGTGCGTACGTGCGTTTGTTTCTGCGTGTATGTGTGCGTGTGTGCGTGCGTGCGAGCGTGTGTGCGTGCGTGCGCGCGTGAATGCGCGTGTGCGCGTGTGCGTGTGTAAATGTGTGCGCGTGTGTGTGTGTGAATGCGTGTGTGCGTGTGTGCGTGTGTGCGTTTGTGTGCGTGTGTGCGTGGTTGCGTGTGTGCGCGTGTACGTGTGAACGTGTGTACGTGTGAGCGTGCGTGAGTGTGTGCGTGTGTGCGTGTGCGTGGGTGCGTGCGTGCGGGCGGGCGTGTGTGTGTGTGTGTTTGTGTGTGCGTGTGTGCGTGCGTTCGTGCGTGCGTGTGTGCGTGTGTGCGTGTGTGCATTGGCGCGTGTGTACGTGTGTGCGTGTGTGTATGTGCGTGTGTGCGTGTGTGCGTGTGTGCGTATGTGCGTGTGTGCGTGCGTGCATGTGTACATTTGCGCGTGTTTGCGTGTGTGTGTGTGTGTGCGTGTGTGCGTGTGTGCGTGTGGGGGCGTGTGTGGACGTGTGTGAGCGTGTGTGGGCAATTGTGTGTGTGTGTGTGCGTGTGTGCGTGTTTATGGGTGCGCGTGTGTGTGTGTGTGCGTTTATGTGGGTTGCGTCTGTGTCGTTGGACGCCCTGTCGTTGCGCGCGGGGCCGCGACGCCAACAAGGTGTGCGTGCGTGTGTGTGTGTGTGCGTGTGTGCGTGCATTTGTGTGTATGGGTGTGTGAGGGGGTTGGGATGGGGGAGTGTGGGTGGGTGTGGGGTGCAGGGGTGTGGGTGTGTAGGGGTGTCGGGGTATGGGGGTGCTGGGGTGTAGGGGTGGGGGGTGTGGAGTGGGGTTGTGGGAGTGTGTGGGTGTGTGTGGAGATGTGTATGGGTGTGCGGTATGTGTGGGGGTGTGGGGGTGTGCGTTGATGTGTGGGGATGTGTGGGGGTGTGGAGGCGTGTGGGGGTGTGGGAGTGTGGGGTTGCGGAGGTGAGGGAGTGTGGGTGTGGGGGTGTGGGGGTGTTGGGGTGTAGGAGTGCGGGTGTGTGGGGGTGTGGGTGCGTGAGGGTGCGGGGTTGTGTGGGTGCGGGTGATGGTGTGTGGGTGTGGGTGTGTGTGTGTGGGGGCGTGAGGGTGTGGATGTGTGGGCGCGTGGGTGTGTGTGTGTGTAAGACTGGTTGTGTGGACGCTCTCTGTGGTTGTGTGGACGCTCGCAATTAGCACTTCCATCTGCTGCCCGCGCCTGAGGACCCTCTGCGCCGCTGGCTTGCAATGTGTGGTCGTGTGCGGGTGTGGGTGTGGGTGTGGGTGTGGGTGTGGGTGTGGGTGTGGGTGTGGGTGTGTGTGTGTGCGCGCGTGTGTGTGTGTGCGTGTGTGCGTGTACGCGTGTGATTGGCCGACTTAGAGTCGCGCCCCGTTGCTCTCCGACCGTCTACGCTTTGTCGCCGCGCGCAGGGCCGCGACGCCAAATTAGCTTGGCGAAGGACCCAACCATATGCATGTGTGAGTCCATATAGGGCCACGAAGCGTGTGAGGAAGTGCGGAGGTGGGCGCGGCAGGCGCATGCGAACGCAGCCATTGGGGCTTGCGGTGGAGCTCCTTATGGGGGCCACGAAACGTATGAGGGATGTGCCGAAAATGGTGCGGCGGGCGCATGCGAATGCAGCCATTGGAGCCTTCAGTGGGTCTCCCAATTGGGCCACGCAACGTGCGAGGGGCGTGCCGGAATGAGCGCGGAGGGCGCATGCGAACGCAGCCGCTGGGGTCTTCAGAAGAGCTCCTTATGGGGCCACGAAACGTGCGACGGTGTGCCGAAAAGGGTGCGGTGGGCGGGCGCATGCGAACGCAGGCATTGGGACCTTCGGTGGAGCTCCCTATGGGGCCACGAAACGTATGAGAGGTGTGCCGACATGGTTGCGGCGGGCGCATGCGAACGCAGCCACTGGGGCGTTCGATGGAGCTCCATATGGGGCCACGAAGTGTGCGAGGGGTGTGCCGAAATGAGTGCGGTGGGCGCATGCGAACGCAGACGTTGAGGCCGTCGGTGGAGCCCATTGTGGTGCCACAAAACATGTGAGGGGCGTGCCGAAATGGGCGCGGCGGGCGCATGCGAACGTAGAGGCTGCAAGAATAGACAGGGTGGAGCATGATGTTCTGACACCACCATGTGCCCAGGCACCACCATGTACATGATGAAAAGTTGATTTGGTCATCTTTCCTGGAGAACTCGATCCAAGTCCATGCTCAAACGTTGGGATTGGAGTATATACGATTTTCAGAAGAACGTGGTGTATTACTGGAAGTCTCGTCGATGGACGACTTCAGAGTATTGCAGATCGTGGAAGGTTTGGCGGATGCTCAACTCAGATTTTGGACGCACTCCAAGAGGGCACAACATGTCCTCCGAGTCATTGCCAGGATCAGGTGCCTTCAGATTGTTGAGCCCCGCAGAAAAGACGCTGAGGAAGTTGAATCAGTTGACGTCGACGCCTGCAGCAACAAGATTTTTACAAAATGGTTTCATTCATTGAGTATTGCCGAGAAGTTTAGCCTCTCTGTGTATCGCTCGGGAGCAGCTTCATCGGAGACACGTCGACAGACGGGGCTACCATGCCCACACTGCGGCCATCTTTGGCCATCCATCCGACATCAGGTCGTGGAGTGCCCGCACTGGGACGGGCTTCGAGCTGATCTTTCTTCAAAGTATATCTTGCCGCCCACGTTCTGGACCAGCCTCCCGCGGGTCTCAGCCAAGAGTGGGTGGATAACGTATGCGGCAGACCCTGCATCAAATGTCAGAAGGGCTACCATGCTGAGGGCCGTCTGTGAGATGGGCATCGGCATCATCGGTGGTGGACTGGAAGGACGACTTCATGACCCTGCACCGCCTCCTGTGCGGCGCAGAGTTCGTGTTGCTGCGTGACCCCCACGTGTGGATCTACCCCATGGTCAGGGTATTCCACGTCATCTTCTATACGCATGCGAACGTAGCCACTGGAGTTTTCGGTTGAGCTCCATATGGGGCCACGAAACGTGCGACGGTGTGCCGAAAACAGGGTGCGGCGGCTGCATGCGAACGCACCCACTGGGGCATTCGGTGGAGCTCCCTATGGGGTGTGCGCGTGTGCGTGTGTGTGTGTGTGTGCGTGTGTGCGTGTGTGCGTGTGTGCGTGTGTGCGCTTGTGCGTGTGTGCGTGTGCGTGTGTGCGTGTGTGCGTGTGTGCGTGTGTGCGTGTGTGCGTGTGTGCGTGTGTGCGTGTGTGCGTGTGTGCGTGTGTGCGTGTGTGGCCGTGTGCGCGTGTGCGCGTGTGCGGGTGTGCGCGTGTGCGCGCGTGCGCGTGTGCGCGTGTGCCCGTGTGCGTGTGTGCGTGTGTGCGTGTGTGCGTGTGTGCGTGTGTGCGTGTGTGCGTGTGTGGGCGTGTGCGCGTGTGCGCGTGTGCGGGTGTGCGCGTGTGCGCGTGTGCGCGTGTGCGCGTGTGCGCGTGTGCGCGTGTGCGCGTGTGCCCGTGTGCGCGTGTGCGTGTGCGTGTGCGTGTGCGTGCGCGTGTGTGTGCGTGTGCGTGTTCGTGTGCGTGCTGGTGTGCGTGCTCGTGTGCGTGTGCGTGTGCGTGTGCGTGTGCGTGTGTGCCTGCATGTGTGTGTGCATGTATGTGCATGTGTGTGCATGTGTGTTTGTGTGTGTGTTTGTGTTTGTTTCTGTGTGTGTATGTGTTTGTGTTTGTGTGTGGTTGTGTGTGTGTCTGTGTGTGTTTGTGTGTGTTTGTGTGTTTGTGTGTGTTTGCGTTTGTCTGTGTGTGTTTGTGTGTGTTTGTGTGTGTGTTTGTTTGTGTTTGTGTGTGGTTGTGTGTTTGTGTGTTTGTGGTTGTGATTGTGCTTGTGTTTGTGTTTGTGTGTACGTGTGTGTGTGTGTGGGGGGGGTGTGTGACTGTGGCTGTGGCTGTGGCTGTGGCTGTGGCGGTGGGGGTATGGGTGGATTGGTGGGTGAATAGGTGCAGGCGAGTGGGCGTGCGCGGGTGCTTGCGTGTGGGCGTGTGCGCGTGTCGTGTCCGTTCGTGCTTTTCTCCGCTCTGTCGGTGCGCGCAGGGCCTCGACGCCAAAAAGTCCCTTCGCGCGCGCGCGCGAGGAGGGTGGAGTCCAGAGGAAGAACGCGAGGAGAGAAACAATGACGAGCACCAGGAGGGAGGATGAATCAAGACATCTCACCCACACCGCCCTCGATACATGATCATGTGTTTTGACATCTCACTAACAAAAGTATGTCAGTGATAGTGGACCTGTGAGTGTAGTGAGACCTGATAGTAGTGAGACCTATGCCCATCTGGACAACTGGCATGATGTACATACGCAAGGCGAGGGTCCCTCTGCCGACGCCCCAACGGCACGCCAAGGGCATCTTACGCGGAGTAGGTAGCCCTCTCGTAACATATGCGCACGGCGTGCATGCATAAGAACGGGCAGAGACCAGTACGCGCCTAGGGTCATCGACAGGCCTTTTGGGACCGCCCTTACCTTACGTGACCTCCTCTTCCTCTTCTTTGTTATTCGCCTGCGCCAACCCCTTTCCACGTGCGTTTTGTTTGTCTGAGGGAGGCAGCCGGGGCATCCATGGGATTCTGGGGGGTTCGATATTCGCGCATTGGGGCGCACGGTCGCGTTGGGACTGAGGGGGGACGAGGAGCAGGAGAATGAGTGAAGAGGTGCTCCTCCGTATCTTCGTCATTGTCTTGTTCTTCCTCCCCCTCCTCATCCTCCCTCCCTCCGTCCTCATTCCTGCTCTGCTACTGCCCACCAGGCCGAGAACGCGAAGGTCCAGTGGCTCACGAGCGGCATAGAGAAATTGAAAGCGAACGGCATCGTCGCAGTTGAGGCGATTGTTCGTCGTCTCCCCTATCCCTCCTCCTCCTCGTTCTCCTCATCCTCCCCCTCCTCCTCCCCTCCTCCTCGTCCTCTTCCTCCACAATTACCTACTCAATATGAATACTACTCTCCTGTCTACCCTGATGACGTCCGGAAGATATTCGGCCCCCCTCGGCGTATTGCTTCTTCAGCACGGGATTCCCGGGAGTTGGGTTGTCGCTTGAGTTTGTGCTTCAAAATGTTGTTCCCAGTGAAACGTTGGCCTCATTTTCGGGCTTCCGCTCATTCCGAATCGTGCTCCCGCTGCAGCGCTGGCCTCATTTCCGCGCTTCCACTCGTTCAGTATCGTGCTCCCGCTGTAGCGCTGGCGTCAGTATTTCCAGTGCCATGCCACGGCATGCAATTCACTGCTATGTGGTGTTCCGCTGTGCGATGCCATGCCTTCAGCTCCAATGCTAGGAGATGCAATGCTTGACTACGCAGTGCCACGCCATGCTATGCCATGCTACGCTTTGATCTCCAACGCCATGCTATGTCGTGCTCTGTTATGTGCCGCTGTTCGATGTCATTATTTGCGTTGCAATGCTTTGTGATGCAATTCTTCACTATGCAACGCCACGCCGTGCTATGACATATTACGGTCTGCCGTGCTCTTCTACGCCCTGCTATGCCGTGCTCTACGATGCATCATGCACCCTCTCGGGATCATTGCCACGCCATGGTAAGGAATGGGAGTGAGAGGTAGGACGTCAGATATGACGCGAGCGCACCTAGCTTGTCCTCCTCCCCCTCGCTCCTCTTCCTCATCCGCTCCTCCTCCTCCCCTTCCTCCTCCTCATCCTCCTCTTCCTCCTTCTCCTCCTCCTCCTCCTCCTCCTCCTCCTCCTCCTCCCCCCATTCCTTCTCCTCCTCCTTCCCCCCTCATCCCCCTCCTCATTCCTCCTCCTCATCATCGTCCTCCTCCTGCCCCTCCTCCAGCCTTGACTTCGTCCTCCGTCATCATACCCCTCCGCCATCATCATCAGTATCATCATCATCATCATCATCATCATCATCATCATCATCATCACCATCACCACCACCATCATCATCATCAGCATCATCATCATCTTCATCATCATCTTCATTACAGCACCATCACCATCATTATCTGCATCGTCATCAACCGCATCATCATCAACAGCAGCACCATATTCGCATCATTTCCACCATCATCATCATCCTCCTCATCATCATCCCCCTCATCCTCACCCTCACCCTCCTTCATCGCAACCCTCGCTTTCCATCAGCATTACCACTCATCATCCCCAGCCATCCTCATGAGCATCCCCCCTCTTCCTTTATGTTGATTTGTTCCCCCAGGGAAGGCAGCGAAGAGCGAGAGGAGGGGAGAGGGCGGGGTGGCACGGGATGGCCACCGACAGGGTGTCCGAAGGGATCGCGACATGGCAGAACTATATTCGCGAGGGACCGCGCCGCAGTGGGACCGTGTTGTGGCCTTGGCCGCAGCACCCGTTCCTGGGACACCCAAGCAGGTGGATGGGAGGATCGACATCCACGCGGCGGGCTTGCTGCTGGTGCGCAGTAGCTCGTTATCCATACCCCCCCAGGATCACGAAGACGCCTGCTGATCGCGTATCGGACTGATCTGGGCGAGATCGAGCGAGCGAGCGTCCTCCTCATCCCGTAGCCGTTTCGGCGCAAGGCTTCTGGGACCCCCCCAGCGCACCTGGGCTGCCTGCCCCCGCCCTCGCGCCGCCCAGGGACAGCCCGCGATGTGGGGCCGCGCGGGGTACGGTGGCGCTGGCTACGGCGGCGCCGCTGCTGCCGGCGGCGCCGGGTACCCGAAGAACGGAAATGCAGGCAGCGGCGAGGCGTCCCTAGCCTGCCCGTGGGCCCACCGACGAGTGTTCTGAGGACGTGTGTGGTGTGCAGGAGATGCTCTTGCGACATTTCAGGCTGAGACCGTCTTGCTTTGACGCATCGGCTGCATGGTCTAGAAGCATGTGTTGTTATGACTCGCGCCTACTTTCGTTCGAAGAACATTCCGTGGTAGGCCTATAGGATTGCCAGGACTGCCGGCTCCTGCTGAAGAACAGGAACGGCATACGTCCGGCCTCGCCGCAACCTGTTAATATCATGTCTGCGTCGCCCCAGAAAGGCGACGCGCGCGCCGAGAAGTCTCAAAGTATCGGCTCCGTGGTGGGCGCTTTCTGGCCATTCCGCTGAGGAAACGAGCCGCTACAAGACCTTTGTGCTGCATGCTCTGGTCGGACGCACGCCGCCAAGGAGGACACACAGTAGTTACTAGTATGTCCTTCTGCGTCCCAGAAGCAAAAATCTGCGGAGGTCCGCGCGGATCTCCTGGGCCCGCGCCGGGTGCACCGCCCGGGGGGGCCCCAGCGAGGGCCGGAGAACAAGAAGCTCGCGCGGGCCTCCAAAAGCGTGCGCTCGTGCCGCGCTCTACTTCCCCCTCGGGCGAGCGAGCGAGGGCGGCGGGGGAGGGGGGCCAGGAGGGGGAGGGAGGAGGGGAGCCGAGAGGGGGGAGCGAGAGGGGGAGGGAGGGAGCCAGGAGGAGCGAGCGAGGCAGCGAGGACACGCGAGGGCGGAGGCGGCCCTCCCCGCCCGGCCGCTCCAAAATCCTGGGATCCGAGCAGGCCAGGCGTGCGAGGCGGATCCAGCCGTGGCAGGCTGGAGGCCCAGAAGCAGCAGCACACGCCAGGAAAGGCCGCCGTTGTCTCGACTGGCCCTCCTCCCTCCCTCCCTCCCTCCCTCCCTCGTTCCCTCGTCAAACATAGAATCGGAACGCCGCTCAAAATCGAAGCGCTCGATGGTCCAGGCACGTGTCAGAAAGCGCGCTCTTCGGTGCTGCGAGGACACGGCTGGATTTCGGACACCCTTGTTCGTGGGCCAATCGCCTCATGCTCATGCCAGCCTTGAAGTGGCGCCGCGCCGACTGCGCAAGCGCCGGAGACAAAAACCGCCAGTTCATGGTTGACAGACCTTGTAGGTACCACAGCGGCGGCTACGGCGCGGGCTTCCGCGGCGGCTATGCCAGCGTCGCCGGCGAGGACTGCTGCGCCGCCGCCTGCGGCAGCGGCGCCGGCATCGGCCCCAGGGGGGCCGTGGACGGCGGCGAGGACTGCGGCTCGTCCTGCTGCGGGGGCGGCCGGGACGTGCTGACCTACGTGGGGCCGGGGGGCGGGTACGCTCAGGATCGGGGCGCACGCAACGGGGGTCAGAGGAGGGCGAGCCGAGACGGCGGCAGCTGGCCTTCGGGGGGGCCCCTCGTCGCCACGGCGGGGCGCAGCTCGGAGCATTGGTGCGCTGTGGCCCCAGGATTGGTTCGGGGACCGACGTTGAGCACAGGCTCGCGTCGTGAGGAAGTCGCGAGGGGAGGTTTCCGGACGCTTTCGGCCATAGGGGGGCCTTCGCCGCGCCCCGGGACCGCCAAAGAACGACCATGGATGAACAGCCGGCGCCTATATATATATATATATATATATATATATATATATATATATACATATATATGTATGTGTGTAGATATACAATATGTGTATAAACACACACACACACCTATTTACATGTGTATATATATATATATGTACATGTGTGTATTTATGTACGTACACGTGCACAGTCATACACGCACATAGGTGTGTGAATGCATGGGCAACCTGCTACTGTTAGACATATAGAATGGCATACATGTACACATGTGTATTTATCTGTAGAAATACAGATGCGTAGACATATGACCGGACAGCTACACACAACACCAGTATTCAAATACACATATACATACACCTACACCTAGACATACTCATACCTCTACATGCGTATACACATGTGTATACACATACGCATATTCATACACATACGCAAACATATACAGCTGCAGATGCATACACGTGCGCAGTTACAACTACATGTACATGCGCATGCGCATATACGTATGCCTTTACCCACGCAGATGCGTATACATATACACATACACGCCCACTAACATAAACCTGCACACATACAGAGACAGACAGACAGACAGACAGACAGACAGGCAGTCGTACAGACAGACACACACACATACATACATATATACATAAACACATGTACAAATGTGTACACAGATGTACATAGATAAAGAACCACACGCCTTTAAATTTGTGTGCGCATGTGTGTATGTATATATATACACATATATATATATATATATATTCTCATACGCACCTCTCCGAGGGAGTAGAGCTCAGAGGGGATTAATGCGTCCGTGCGTCCGTGCGTGCGTGCGTCTTCGATTTTCCCGGCCGTTTCGCTCGGGACATCCTCAAAATTCTGAAAATCGGTGGCACCCCTCACGCAGATCGTGAAGGAGAGGTCCAAAAACACATAGGAATTTCAACATTTTAACATAAAACCTTCAAAAACACATGGTAATTTCAATAATTTTGACCCCGATTCTCAGAGAATGGCGGTTTCGCCTGAGACATCCTCCCAAAATCGAGCCCCAGACCCCTCCTCGGAGCCTCCTGGGGGCCTCCTGGTACCCCAGACCCCGCCTCGGAGCCTCCTGGAGTTCTCCTGGGCCTGCTGAGGCCGCCTGGGGCCTCCTGGGGCCTCCTGGGGCTTCAGAACTACATGCACACACAGAGACACAAATCACGCCCAACACATCACACGCTAGACAAACATAACATACACACACACACACACACGACAACACACAAAAAAGCACGCACCACACAAAGCACACATCACACACACACACAACACTCACAATCCTGGGGCCTCCTGGAGCCTCTTCTGGTATCCAAGTCGGGCCTCCTGAGGCTTCCTGGGGGGCCCTGGTACACACATCGCAAGGTGTGGCAACCTCACTTGCGCTCGAGTGCGACTTCGCTGTTGCATGTCACTCCTGCTTCAAACGCCCCTTCAGCTTGTTGTATGAGCCTGGGCACACACGTGCCACTTGTATATATATATATATATACATATGTGCATATATATATATATATATGTATCGAAGGAGGCCGCGGGCGGGCCCAGGGCCACGACCCTCGTGACGCATGGCCGCTCCAGGGGCCCCACGAGCGTCGTCGTGGCCTCCAAAGTGGCCCCGTGGGCGCACAGATGGACCAAACATTTGTACGAAAATCTGCCGGGCTGGTCCATCACACCCCGAAGATGGTTTGTGAACGGCCTCCGAAGGCTTCCAGGCCGCGGCAGCACGACCCCGGGCAGGCTTATGGGGCGCCCGATGCTCCAGAAGAGTGCACGGAGAAACAAAAATGAATGATCCCCTTGGGTTTTCCAGTGGTTTGGGGGTCCTCCACTTTTCGAGTCCCCGACAATCCAAAACGGATCAAGAGGCCCCCAAGACCGCCACAAGACGGGCCAACAGACCCCCAGGCGAGCCCCGGGACGGCCCAAGAGGGCTCGAAGACAGCCCCAGGGGCGCCCAAGACTGTCTGGCCAAGAGGGCCCCAAGTCAGCCCCAAGAGTGGCTCAAGAGGCGGAGCATGAACCGAAAATCCGAGTCTTCCGTGCAAAAAGGCCCAAGAAGGCCCCGAGAGGCCCCCACGAGACCCCAAGAGCCCCCCAAGCGGGTCCTTCGACGCCCTAGAAGGTTTCAAAACTGCCCCAAGGAGGCCCAAAAGCGGCCCCCGAGAGAGCCCTCCTACAGGCTTTTGGCCCACAACCCAGGCACGATGGCGGGATGGGCCGAAGGCCATGCCGGGCACTTTCGCAAACCCCCTATGCCCAATCTCACCTTGCTTCTCGTGGCCTTCCAGCTCCAACCGTTTTTTTGTTTTGCGACCTCACAACTCCTCAATCTTACTGCCAAGCTTCACCTCCTCAGCCCCCTTCCCGAGGTTTTCGACTGATTCCGCCGGGCCGTCCGTCGGGCTGTGCAACATCGTGTGGGTTACCTTGAGACCCTCTACGAGGGCCTCCACACGGCCCACAAGCGTCATGTTCCTGGAGAGCCTCCGGGGAACATGATTGTTGCCGCCAGTCCCAGGAGGAGACCGAAATGAAGGAGGAGGACGAGGAAAAGAAGACGGCAAACGGGAGCAGGTGATGAGGATAAGAATGAGAGGAGGGGAGTCGGGCCGTCTCAGGGTCACAGGTGTTTCTTGTGACGACGGGCCAAGAAGTAAGAAGCGCGAGCCTTGCCATGGATATTATTTCAAGGAGGGTTGGTCCCCGTGGCGAGCCGCGCCCAGGAATCAACAGACACAATTTCCAAGCTGAGGCCACGGGGGAGGGCGGGTCCCCGTGGCGAACGGCTCCCAGAAATCACGCGCCGAGCCGAGGATTCTAAACATCTCGATATGCAAAGTTGAAAGATAGGGTCTGTCTACAGGAAGGACGAGGCCGAGAGTTCAGAAATCCTCTGTTTCGGACCTAGCCCGCGTACGTGCCAGAACTTGGTCCGGAAGCTGCTCCTTTTTTTGTGAAGTCGCGCGCAGCACCTGAAGTCAATGATTGTCTCCACGGGCGCAGGCCAGGAATACGAGTATTCATAATAATAATAATACGAATACTAATAATAATCATCATCATCATCATCATAATAATGCTACAGATACTACTAATATCATTAATGATATATGACCGCACACAGGCCCAACTCCCCTCGCATAGCGTCAGCTCGTGAGTAACAAATGGCCAACCCCCCGCCCCCCCCCTCCCCTCCCCCGGGCTGATGAATAAACCCCGCGGGGCGCGATACTCTTTTTTAAATCACGCGCGCCAGGGGGAAGGAGGAAAGAGGAGGGGGAGAGGGGGAGGGAGGAGAAGGAAGAGGACGAGGAAGAGGAAAAGCAGGAAAAGGAGGAGGAGGAAAAGGGGGGTTGCAAAGCCTGCTGCGCGCAGCTGGTTTCGGTCGCCCCGCCGAAGGGCCAGTCCTCGACGCATGGCCGATTTCGGCGCCAGGAGGCGCTTGGAAAATCGGCCACGTGAGCTGGTTGGCAAATCCCCCCCTGTACTGCGCCCCGCTTTCGTCCAGCCCGCCTTGCCCGCAGGCCCGCATCGGTTCGACAGATAGACGGGCGCCCTGGTCCGCCCTTGCCTCCAAACACCCCCCCTTGCCACTCGTTGGCGGCCGGGCGTCGGCGCTAATCACCAGCGCCGCCCCGTTGATTTTCAATTTGGCGGGCGCCACCCCACGATTCGCCCGAGCGGGGGAACTATGTGTTTAAACGCGCGCCCCCACGGATTTGTTCATCACAAACTGACATTACTGATGATGATAAGGACGTCGACCATGAGAATGCTGGCCCTCGCGGGCTCCAAGACGGCCCCAGGGGCGCCCATTACGGCCCAGGATGTTCAAAAACAAAGGACCCAAACAAGGGACTCCAAGAGACCTCCGCGCGGCCTCCTTCGACAGCCCACCCAACATCCCAGTGACAGGCTTTTGACCCACAGCGGGATGGGCGAAGGACATTGCGATCCTCTTTTTTCTTGAATCTCCCACGCTCAATCTCACCCTCCTTTTCTTGGCTTTCCCAGCTCCAACCGTTTGTGCCTTCTTACCTCCCATTTCCTCCATTTTACTTCCACGCTTCACCTCTTCATCCAACGTTTGAAGATTCTCAATTGATTCCGCCGGGCCGTCCGTCGAGCGATGCAGCTTCGTGTTGGCAACCCCGGAACCACCCACGAGGGCCCCGACACGGCCCAAGCCATCGTGTTCCCGGAAAGCCTTCCGGAAACATCACTGTCGCCTTTGGTACCAAAAAGGGACCGACGAAGGGGAGAACGATGATGAGGAGGAGGACCAGGAGGGGAAGGATGACGAGGAGGAAAATAATAGGCAAACGGAGTCAGAGAATGAGGACGAGCATGACGATGATAATGGCGACGGGAATGAGGATGCCGACCCACGCAGACTCCAAGACGGCCGCGGGCACCCAAAACGGCCCCAGATGCTCAAACACAAGGGACCCGCAAACGGCCCCAAAAAACCCGCGCGTGGCCTCCCTCGACATCCCACGCAGCATCCTACACGCTTTTGCTTCACAACCCAGGCACAGTGGCGACGAAGCGGCGACGGGGCGGCGACGGCGGGAACATAGCCGCCAGACCGCCCACACGGCCCAGACGACGGGCGCCGACGAGGCGGCGACGGGGCGGCGACGGCGGGAACATAGCTGCCAGACCGCACACACGCCCCAGTCCTTTGCACCACAAGCCCCATACATCCAAGCATTGTTTGGGGAGCATATACATGTATAGATGTGGTTGTGCGAGTGTGGACACACACATGTACACTTACATATGTATATATATGTACACATACATACACACATACATACATACACAAATCTGTTTATACATACACACCTGTACACATACATATGTGTATACCTACAAAACTATGATTGTGATGCAGTTTACGTGTACAAGCAGGTGTACGTATGCATAAACACCTCTGTTTTACATGCGCAGGCAAGCAACACATCCACCATGTACACACATTCGTATCTACACATCCATGTGAACATGGCCCACGTTTGCAAACACACACATACATACATATACGTGTGTGTATACATAGATATGCATGTATATACACATATATAGATATGTATTGGTTAGTGTGTGTATCTCTACATTTACATACATACAGATGCTCCAAACAATGCTTGCAGTTCGGGTGCCGCGCGTTGCCGCCGTCGCCGCTAGGCCCCAGTGACGGTCCGGCCGGCTCGTCGCAGCCCGCCGCCGCGTTGTTTTGCATGTGTTGCATTGGTTTGCAATGTTTTGCATGTCTGGCGTTGTTTTGCATCTCAACCCATCTCAATAAAAAGTGTTGTGCTGCTGTTGTTTGCATCGCTCTGCATGGCGCGTTGCATTGCCTTGCGTTGCAGGGCATTGCTTTGCATTGCCTTGCATTGCCTTGTATTGCGTTGCATCTTTTTACATTGCTGCGAACTCCTTTAAATATCATGTTATGGTTTTGCATCTAATTACAAAGTTTCGCATCTCATTACATTACATTGCTTTACGCAGCTATGCATTGCCGTGTATTGGTTTGCGCCACATACGTTGCACCCACATGGATTGCACCACCTAGGTTGCACCACATTGACTGCACCACCGGGATACCACCGCACAGTTTGCAAGAAACCACTATTGGGGGTCCCATTTGGCTCACATATATTTATAGATATAGACACGCATCCAGGTACAAAAACACATGCACATACATACATAGATACATGCATACATACACATAGGCACATATGTTTACAGAAACACACACACACACATGTATGCACACAAGTACATACGAAAGAGCGCGTTCTGTGGTCGCTTGGAGGGGGGGGGTGGAACCGGACCCCCCCCCATCCAGGAGGGCAGGGGGGGGGGTCGAACCCTCCCCCCCCCTCCCGTACTTCTCCTCTCACCCTCTCCTCGGCAGGCGGCGGCGGCGGCGGGGACGACGATTTCCTTTTCTGGGCAAGCGCCGGCGCCTGCGGCGGCGGGCGGCGGCGGCGGGGAGCGTCGACGAGGACGACTCTGGTGGTGGTGGTGGTGGTGGGTTGTGGTGGTGGTGGTGGCGGTGGTGGTGGTGGTGGCGGTGGTGGTGGTTGTGGTGGTGGTGGTGTGGTGGTCTGTTGTGGTGGTGGTGGTGGTGGGTGGTGGTGTGGTGGTGGTGGGGTGGTGGTGGTGGTGGTGTGGTGGTGGTGGTGGTGATGTGGTTGTGGTGGTGGTGGCGGTGGTTTTGGTGGGTGGGTGGTTTGTGGTGGTGGTGGTGGTTGTGGTGGTGGCGGTGGTTTTGGAGGTGGTGCTGGTGGTGGTGGCGGTGGTGGTGGTGGTGGTGGTGTGTTGGTTTGTGGTGATGGTTGTTTGTGCTGCTGGTAGTGGTGGTGGTTTTGTCTGTGGTGGTGGTGGCGTGGTAGATTGTGGTGGTGGTGGTAGTGGTGGTGGGTTTGTGTGGTTGTGGTGGTGATGGTGAGTTGTGCTGGTGGTGGCGGTTGTGGTGGTGGTGGAAGCTGCGGTGGTGGTGGTTGTGTGGTGGGTTGGTGGTGGTGGTGGTCGGTTGAGGCGGTGGTGATGGTGGTAGTGGTGGTGGTGGTAGTGGTGGTTATCGTCGCTGCGTCCCCGCCGTCGCCGGCGCCAGCGCCGGCGCTGCTGGCCGCCGCCAGCGCCGGCGCCGGCGCCAGGGCGGGGGGGTTGAAACCTTCTCCCCCCCCCTGGGGCTGCCTCTGGTCATCGTCGCTGCGTCCCCGCCGTCGGCGCTGCTGGCGGCCGCCGGCGTCGGCGCCAGGGGGGGGGGTTCACCCCCCCCCCCTCTTTAGGAGGGGAGGGGGGGAGGGGAGGGGGGGGGGTTCGGGAGGGGGGGTTGGGGGGGAAGGGGAGCCCCCCTGATTTTGATCGACGGCGCCGAGTGTTGGGGGGGGGCCACCCCCCGGTTCAAAACGCGCCGCCGAATGTTCCCAATGCAAGCGCTCGTGAAACGCGTTCTCTGATACATATGTTCGCATATGTTTGTATCTATGTTTGTAAATATATGTACGGGTGGATGGGAGGACGGATGGACGTATGTACGTATGTATGTATGTATGTAACCATGTATCTATGTCAGAGTGAGGGGGCCCGAACGGTCATTCACTGTCCCCGGGTGCGTGGCTGAAGTGGGGACCCACGGCGAGGATTATTGTTGTTGTGTTGTTGTTGTTTTGTTGCGTCGCCCCCACCCAGACCCGCCCGCGACCCACCCGCGACACACCCCGCGGCCCACCCGCGACCCACCCCGCGACCCACCCGCGACCCACCCGCGACCCACCCAAAATTCCCCGGCGGACCGCCCGGGCGCCCCCTCACTCTTATCCGCAACTGCGGGTATATATGTATGTATGTATGCATGTATGTTTGTATGTATGTATGTCGGAGGTTGGGGGGTGTGAGCGCAAGTGACCCCGACTGAGAAATCGGTTTCGGTTTCGGTTCCTGTCGCGCGTGCGGGCGAGGCGATTTTGCGTGAGCTCCTGCAGTTGTAGAGGCCACGTGGCGTCCAGAAGGACGCCCGCCCCCCCGCCCCCCCCCCCGGCCGGCCGCGGCCCCCGAGGGTTGCCCCGACTGTTAGCCCGATGGTTGTCCCGGTGGTTATCCCGATGGTTGTCCCGATGGTTGTCCCGATGGATACTGGTTGTCCCGATGGTTATCTTGGTGGTTGTCCCGATGGTTGTCCCAATGGTTGTCCGATGGTTGTCCCGATGGTTGTCCCGATGGTTATTCCGATGGTTGTCCCAATGGTTGTCCCGATGGTTGTTCCGAAGGTTGCCCCGATGGTTGTCCCGATGTTTGTCCCGATGGTTGGCCCGATGGTTGTCCCGACGGTTGTCCCCGTGGTTGTCCCGCGGGTTGTCCTGATGTTCATTCCGATGGTTGCCCCGATGGATAGTGGTTGTCCCGATGGTTGTCCTGGTGGTCGTCCCGATGGTTGTCCCCGTGGTTATCCCGATGGTTGTCCCGATGGTTGTCCCGATGGATATTGGTTGTCCCGATGGTTATCTTGGTGGTTGTCCCGATGGTTGTCCCGATGGTTGTCCCGATGGTTGTCCCGATGGTTGTCCCGATGGTTATTCCGATGGTTGTCCCAATGGTTGTCCCGATGGTTGTTCCGAAGGTTGCCCCGATGGTTGTCCCGATGTTTGTCCCGATGGTTGGCCCGATGGTTGTCCCGATGGTTGTCCCGACGGTTGTCCCCGTGGTTGTCCCGCGGGTTGTCCTGATGTTCATCCCGATGGTTGCCCCGATGGATAGTGGTTGTCCCAATGGTTGTCCCGATGGTTGCCCCGATGCTTGTCCCATGCTTGTCCCGATGCTTGTCACGATGGTTGTCCCGATGCTTGTCCCGATGCTTGTCCCGATGATTGTTTCGATGGTTGTTCCGATGGTTGCCCCGATGGTTGTGCCGATGTTTTTCCCGATGCTTGTCCCGACGGTTGTCCCGATGGTTGTCCCGATAATTGTCCCGGTGGTTGTCCCGATGGTTGTCCCAGTGGTTGTCCCGATGGTTGTCCCAAGGGATAGTGGTTGTCCCGATGGTTGTCCTGGTGGTCGTCCCGATGGTTGTCCCGGTGGTTATCCCGATTGTTGTCCCGATGGTTGTCCCTATGGATACTGGTTGTCCCGATGGTTATCTTGGTGGTTGTCCCGATGGTTGTCCCGATGGTTGTCCCGATGGTTGTCCCGATGGTTGTCCCGATGGTTATTCCGATGGTTGTCCCAATGGTTGTCCCGATGGTTGTTCCGAAGGTTGCCCCGATGGTTGTCCCGATGTTTGTCCCGATGGTTGGCCCGATGGTTGTCCCGATGGTTGTCCCGACGGTTGTCCCCGTGGTTGTCCCGCGGGTTGTCCTGATGTTCATCCCGATGGTTGCCCCGATGGATAGTGGTTGTCCCAATGGTTGTCCCGATGGTTGCCCCGATGGTTGTCCCGATGGTTGTCCCAATGGTTGTCACGATGGTTGTCCCGATGCTTGTCCCGATGCTTGTCCCGATGATTGTTTCGATGGTTGTTCCGATGGTTGCCCCGATGGTTGTGCCGATGTTTTTCCCGATGGTTGTCCCGATGGTTGTCCCGATGGTTGTTTCGATGGTTGTCCCGATGGTTGTCCCGATGTTTGTCCCGATGGTTGTCCCGATGCTTGTCTCGATGGATCGTGGTTGTCCCGATGGTTTGTCCCGGTGGTTGTCCCGATGGCTGTCCAGGTGGTTGTCCCGATGGTTGTTCCGATGGTTGTTCCGATGGTTGTCCCGATGGAAACTGGTTGTCCCGATGGTCATCCTGGTGGTTGCCCCGATGGTTCTCCCGATGGTTGTCCCGATGGTTGTCACGATGCTTGTCCCGATGCTTGTCCCGATGCTTGTCCCGATGCTTGTTCCTATGGTTGCCCCGATGGTTGTCCCGATGATTGTCCCGATGCTTGTCCCGATGCTTGTCCCGATGGTTGTCCCAGTGGTTGTCCCGGTGGTGATCGCGCGGGTTGTCCCGATGGTTGTCCCGATGGTTGTCCCGATAGATAGTGGTTGTTCCGATGGTTGTCCTGGTGGTTGTCCCGATGGTTGTCCCGGTGGTTGCCCTAATGGTTGTCCCGATGCTTGTCCCGATTTTATCCCCATGGGTAGTGGTTGTCCCGATGGTTATCCTGGTGGTTGTCCCGATAGTTGTCCCGATGGTTTTCCTGATGCTTGTCCCGATGCTTGTCCCGATGGTTGTCCCGATGGTTGTCCCCATGGCTGTCCCGATGGTTGTCCCAGTGGTTTTCCCGATGGTTGTCCCGATGCTTGTCCCGATGGTCATCCTGGTGCTTGTCCCGATGGTTGGCCCGATGGTTGTACCCATGGTTGTTCCGATGGTTGCCCCGATGGTTGTCCCGATGGTTGTCCAGGTGGTTGTCCCGATGGTTGTCCCGATGCTTGTCCCGATGGATAGTGGTTGTCCCTATGGTTATCCTGGTGGTTGTCCCGATGTTCATCCCGATGGTTGTCCCGATGGTTGTCCCGATGGTTGTCCCGATGCTTGTCCCGATGCTTGTCCCGATGCTTGTCCCGATGGTTGTTCCGATGGTTGCCCCGATGGTTGTGCCGATGCTTGTCCCGATGGTTGTCCCGATGCTTGTCCCGATGTTTGTCCCGATGGTTGTCCCGGTGGTTGTCCCGATGCTTGTCCCGATGGTTGTTCCGATGGTTGCCCCGATGGTTGTCCCGATGTTTGTCCCGATGGTTTGTCCCGATGGTTGTCCCGATGGTTGTCCCGATGGTTGTCCCGATGGTTGTCCGGGTGGTTGTCCCGATGGTAGTCCCGATGGTTGCCCCGATGGTTGTCCCGATGGTTGTCCCGATGCTTGTCCCGATGCTTGTCCCGATGGTTGTCCCGGTGGTTGTCCCGATTGTTGTCCCGATGGTTGTGCCGAGGGTTGTTCCGATGGATAGTGGTTGTGAAGAAATCCCCCTCCGTCGGACTAGCTGTGGATAGGTATGTAGGTAGATGGATGTAGTAGTGCGGCATAGCAGTAGATAGCAGTATAATGCAGGAGAGAGCAGGGTAGTGTTGCATTGATTCATTGCTTATCTTCCACAGCCCCTTTCGGCGAAAAAGCATTTTCATGGTAGCGAGTGTAGGCGGCTCGCACGCGCCTGGCGGCGCGCGATGAATGCCTAGCAAGAGAGGCACCAGAGGAGCCTCCCGACGCCGCGACCGCGAGGTGGGCGGCCACCACCGCCGCTCGCTGGGCGGCGCACCTGGGCTTCGGCTGGCTGCGGGTAGCTCCGCGCCGAGCCGTGGTCCGGAGAGGGAGGAGCCGGCGGCGGAAGCGGGCAGCCCCGCTCCGCGCCCAGTGCTCCTCAAGGCACGGTCGAAGGCTGCGGGTAGACCCGCGCCTTCCCGTGAGCAGGCCGGGCACCGCGGCCCGGAAGAACCTCCGGCGCGGCGCAGGAGGCGCCGGCGCGGGAGGCAAGAGGAGGCTGAGGAGGCTGAGGGATCGCCAGACGACCCACCAGCCGCACTTGAGGCGAGGGAGAAGGGCTTCCTCGAGGTGAAGATCGAGCAGATCTTCTTTCGCCGTAGGAACGTGTCGCCGGGTGGCGTGCGTCCACGAACAGAAGGAGGGGACGCGCGAAGTCCGTCGGAGGCGGCTAGGCAGCCGGAGACGGTCGGGAAGCGCGCCGGGGCCAACCAAGAGCCCCCACAGCATCGCTCGGCAGCGGGGAGCTCCGCGCTGAGGGAGGTGAAGCAGGAAAGGGGCGAGAGCCATGGAGCAGCAGCTTCAGCAACTGGCAGCGGAGCTCAGGCAGCTCCGGCAGGAGAGCGCGCAGCTGGCAGACACGGTGAGGGTGCAGCAGCAGACGCTGGAGGCGATCCAGCAGCGCCCCGCCGCAGGACCAGGAGGAGGCGCGGCAGCAGCAGCAGCAGCAGCGGGAGCACTTTCCAATGAGGTCGTGGAGAGACTCATTCGTGCTCTTGACGAGCAGACGCGCACCTTCGCTGCCAGGAGCCGGCCGAGCCTGGTTGACAGCAAGGGCGTCGGCAGACCAGCTGCTTTCAACAACGACGAATCTCGATTCCCAGAGTGGGCCAAGAAGACAGAGGACTATCTTCTTGGAGTCGAGCCGGCCTTGGAACAGGCCCTTGAGTGGGCGCTCGACCAGGACGAGGAGATCACAGCACAGCGGGTGCTGGAATCTTTCGGACCAGGGAGCGATCATGTCATAGACGGCGTCGTTGGACTCAACTTGCAGGTGAAGACGGTCTTGAGCAACCTCACAGAAGGTGAAGGTTGGACCATCGTACAGAACGCTGACAAGAACGGCCTAGAGGCGTGGAGGCGCCTGCACAGACGCTTCGACTCCCTGACCGGGGGTCGGCGCAGGAGCCTCTTACGAGCCATCCTGGCGCCGACCAGAGTCAAGATGGACGAGCTCGGCTCGGCCTTGCAGACCTGGGAGGAGATGGTGAGCCGTTACAACAAGAAGTCGTTGAAGCTTGGCGAACCGGCCATTGCTGACGACTTTTTGTGCTCAGCGTTGGAAGCCCTAGTGCCATCAGACGATTTGGAGAAGCACCTACAACTGAACGCATCACGCCTCAAGAAGTACAACGACATGAGGCAAGAGGTGATGACGCACTACGAAACACGCACGGGCAAGCTGATCAAGGTGACGCTGAGGGACCGCATGCCGCAGGCAGGAGGTCCAGGTCCAACCCCCATGGACGTTGACGCCGGATCGCTTGCGAAGGGCGGAAAAGGAAAAGGCAAGGGCAGCGCAGGCAAGGACGCGAAAGGAAGAGGCAAGGGAAAGCAGCAGCACCAGCCGCAGCAGCACCAGCCGCAGCACGGACAGCAGAAGTTCGAGGGCTACTGCGACAACTGCGGCAAGTACGGCCACAAGAAGAAGGACTGCTGGGCGCCCCCGCAGACAGGAGGAGGAAAAGGAAAGAGCAAGAAGAGCGGCAAGGGCAGCAGCAGGAAAGGGAAAGGAGCAGGAGCGCTAGACGAAGGAGGAGGAGAGGGAGAGAAGGAGCCAGAAGGAGAACAGGGAGGATTGAATATGGATGCCATCGAGATCGCTGCCGCGAGCACGACCGACGGTTCCGAGTATGTCCGTTTCAACCTGGACAGCGGGGCTGCAGCGACGGCCTACCCTAGGGAGTGGTTCGCGGGTAGCTCCGCACCGATTCCCTCTCCAGATCACTCTGGATACATAACGGCGTCCGGAGAGCGCATCCAGGACTACGGAGGCGTTCGTCTGCGCTGCAAGGACGAGAACGATGCCCGAAGGTGCGTCACTGGTAGGAGGAGCGACGTGCGCAAGATATTGGCATCAGCGTCCCAAGTGCGCGAGAAGGGACGCCAGCTGATATGGTTAAGCGCAGACGGGGGGTACGTGATCCCCAAGGACGGCCGCATCGGGAAGATGCTGCAGAAGGAGCTCGATCGCCTGGTGAGGCGTTTCGGCGACGACTCGCTCCTGCCAGTGCACCGAGAGAGGGGCGTCTACAACTTCTACATGAAGGTGGAGCGCGCGGAAGACATCGCGCCGCATGGCCTATCGCCGGGTTTCCGGCGGCAGGGCCAGTGCCCGTAAGGCCGTTGGAGGGTGAGCCGGATGCGGGTGGCTCCGCCCCGGCCCCGGACGCGGGCAGCCCCGCTCCGGAACCCCCATTGCTTCGAGAAGGCGTCGGGGAGGAAGCACCGGATGTGAAAATCCGGACAGGGCCTCGAGCGCCGAGTGCGCAAGAGGTGGATGAGCACTACGGTATGGGACATGCTCAGTTCAGGTCTTGGCGCCGCCACTGCCAGGCAGCACGGGGCATCGGCGAACAGCACCGAGCCCGACAGGAGGACCCGGAAACAGCTGATCCTGTTGTGTGCTCTGACTACGGCTACCTGGCCGACGACGGCAGTGAGGACACAGCGTTGCCGATGCTGGTGATAAGGGATCGCCGTACCAAGGGGTATGCGGCGACGGCAGTGCCCCAGAAGGGAGTGCACCCGTACCCTGTCAAGTTCTTCGCGGGCTACTTGAAGGAGCTCGGTTGGAAGAGGTACGTGAGCCGGTCAGACGGCGAACGCAGCCTTGTAGCCTTGAAGCAGGCCGTGGCTGACCAGATGCAGGCAGTAGAGACTGTCATGCAGGAGTCTCCTGTAGGAGACCACGCAGCGAATGGTGAGGCTGAGAACGCGGTCAAGGAGGTGAAACGCATTGTGCGTGCGCAGAAGGAGACGTTCGAGGAGAGGATCGGTACGCGGCTACCGCTGCACCATCCGATTTGGACGCGGCTGCCACGACATGCTGCTGCGTGTCTCAGTAGATACCGCATCGGCGAGGACGGGAGGTCCGCCGAGCAAAGGCGCACAGGAAGGCGCTGGGCAAAGTCGGCGTTGGAATTCGGCGAACGGATTCACGTGAGGCTCGCGCAGGAGGAGCCGCGGAGCGGCATGACTCCTAAAATGATAGAGGGGTGGTACGTCGGCCACCAGACGCGGACTGGCAGTCTGCTGGCGATGACCACCAAGGGGGTTTGCGAGGCAAGACCTACAATAAGATGACGGCGGAGGAACGCTGGAAACCCGCTGGGCTAGACCAGGCGCGTGGGACGCCTTGGGAAATGGAGCCCCCGGATGCGGTTAGCCCCGCTCCAGGGAGGCCCTTGCTGGCAGGCCGGGAGGCTGCCGGGTCGGCAAATCCGCCACTTCCCCCTCAACCTGTAGCAGGAGGACGAGGAGGAGTAGGAGGAGGCGGAGGAGGAGTGCCAGGACCCAGGAAGCTCTACGTACTGAAGGCGGACGTGGAGCGATTCGGAGGGACACCGTTGTGTCCAGCGTGTCTGAACATCATGCGTGGCCTGCCGGCAGGGCGCGCGCACACAGCAGAGTGCTCTCAGCGGATGGCTAGCATGATGGGGGAGGACGACGTGGGCCGGCGTAGGCTGGACGCGCGCAGGGCGAAACGAGCCCGAGTAAAGGAACAGGAGCCTGCGGGAGGCTCCGCGGCTTCAGCGGCAGGCGCGCCACCCATGCCGCCGGCGGCAGCACAGGCGCCGCCACCGCCCGGCGACGAGCGGCCTCGCGGAAGGCCGGTTGCCGTCGCAACGGGCCAGGGGCTCGACGAGAGGTCGAGGAGCAGGTCGGCTGAAGGAGCTGGCCGGAGAACAGCAGACGACGACATGGAGGTGTCGTTGCCAGAAGGTGCAGCGGAAGCGGGTGGCTCCGCTCCGGCTGCGTCGTCAGGGTCTGGAGGCCCGGCTCCAGCGACAGGGGCCAGTGCTGCGTCTGCGGAGGTAGGCGCCGCGGCTGCGGGAGGCTCCGCGCCGGCGGCGACAGGAGGAGGAGACGTAGACATGAGCAGCATGACGACGATGACGATGAAGGAGGAGTTGAGGAGCCTGTATCGGAGGAGCATCGTTTCCGCGTGTCGCCGGAACGAGGTTGACCTCTCGGCGGAGGAGCTGGAGGATATCACCCATCTAGGCTTGCAGCTGGGAGCCGTGGATGTCCGTGAAGAGTGCCCGCTTCTGTGCCATGTTGCGCTTTCGTGCCACTTGGGCCTGAGACCTGGGGCGAGCGCAGACATGCAGGCAAAGAGACCGAATGGGGGGCACTGGGACTTCAGGAATGAGGAGGACAGGAAGGAGTGGTACGACACGCTGGAGCGCGAGGATCCGTACATCCTCATCGGATCACCTCCTTCCACGGCGCTTGCAGAGCTACAGGGTGCATCCCGGCTCAGGCGGGACCCGGAGAAGGCCCTTCAAGAGCAATATCTTGCAGAACGTCATCTTGAGGTGGCTTGTGAGAGCTATCGGAGGCAGATGGTTCGGGGCAGGTACTTCGTGCACGAGCACCCCCACGAAGACAGCAGCTGGGACTCGACTGTCGTCCAGGAGCTGCTGGGGCAGAACGCCGTGGAAAGGGTCAGAGGAGCCGTGTGCAAGTGGAGCGCAAAGCCTGCGGGCCAAGGAGAGCCCCCTTCAGGCGCGCAAGGGTTCATCCGGAGGCGAGCCGGATTTATGACCAACATGCCCGAGCTTGCGCTGGAGCTCAAAAAGGGGTGCTCTGACGACGCGGGGCCGGAGCAGCACCGGCACGTGCCACTGACAGGCGGCTTGGCCCGCAGGGCACAAGTGCATCCTCCGATGCTGGCGCGATGTGTCCTACGAGCAGTAAATGAGTCCATGAAGAAAGATGGATCCCTCTCTGGCCTGGCGGAGGCTACGGCTGGCCCGGCACCTACAGAGCCCGACACCTACGAGCAGGGCAGATCGTTCTTGGAGGAGCACGAGAGGTACTGGGACGACGTCAACGGAGGTTGGCTGGACCCCGCCATGGTGAGGAAGGCTAGGGAGGAGGAGGTAGGATGGCTCCGCCGACAGGAGGTGCACGAGAAGAGGACTCTTAAGGAGTGCCTGGAGGTGACAGGTGCGAAGCCTATCCGTTTGATGTGGCTCGACACCAACAAGGGCGACAACGAGCGACCGAACTACCGGCCCCGTATTGTCGTGCGCGAGAAGCGCGGTCAAGGAGAAGAAGGGCGCAAGTTGCCTGCAGCGTTGTTGTTTTCAGCAATGCCGCCTCTGGAAGCAGTAAAGATGCTAGGAGGCCTGATGGTGCAGAACAGGAGCAGCGAACGGGGTAAGCCTCTAGGGATGAGATTCTTCGCCATCTCACGTGCCAATTTCTACGGCCTGGCCGAGAGGACGGTGTACGTGGAGCTGCCAGAGGAGGAGCAGGACGGCGTTCACTGTGCACTCTTGAAGAAGAGCATGTACGGCACCCAGGACGCGTCTGCCATCTGGCAGCGAGACTACACAGCAGTGCTCAAGCAGGACGGGCACGAGGCAGGGAAGGCGAACCCGGCCCTGTTCTACAAGAAGGCCGACGACTGTCGGTCTTTAGTGCACGGAGACGACGTCTGCGCCATGGGCGACGACGACGCCCTGGACCAGATCGAGCACACTTTGCGGAAGAAATACGACTTGAAGGCGACAGGTCGTTTCACGCTCGGTTCTGGAGAGGAGCAGGAGGTTGTTTTCTTAAACAGGATTTTACGTGTCACAGGAAGCCCAGGAGAGGAGCGCTTCGAGGTCGAAGCAGATCCGCGGCACGCAGAGATGATAGTTCGCGACATGGGTGGGTAGGCCCGCGCCTCCGGTTAAGCGCACTTCCCCTCCGAGGGGAGTCTAACCAAAACAACTTCAAAACAACCAGAATGAGTTAGCTTAAACAACGATTTATGAGTTTAAAATATAACTTGTTTGTTTTCGAAATGTTTGCGTCGAAACGACCACGAACCGCGATACGAACATTGCCATGGTCCGTAGATGCAAACATATATACGCAATAAGAACTCAGCCTCAACGTATGGCGAATGCACCGCTAGTTGATGTGTGCGATTGCGCTTGCTTAATAAGAGTTGTTTGTTTGATGCGCCTTTGCCAACTGTTCCTTGCTTGCTTCATCGCGTTGCTTGTTTGCGCATTCTGCACCCAGCGCTCTGTGCCTCAAAACATCAAGCACAATGTGCTATGCGGGCCTCTTGAGAACCTTATGGGGCCGTGGGGCCGTCTTGGATTGTCTTGGGTGCACGTAGGGATTCGGGGGACGTCTTGGGGCAATCGCGGGCCGTCCCGGGTGTGTCGCGGGCCCAAATTGGAGGCAAGCTTCGGGCCATCGTGGACCATATTGGAGCCATCTTGGGTGGTCTTGGAGCAGTCGTGAGGTCTTTGGGGAACTTAGGTCATCCTCTCGCAACGCTGCTTCTGCCTCTGCTGCTCCCCCTGCTCCACCTCATAATCATGTTGGCCCATGTGTTTGAAAACGCGATTCGCTTCCCGTTCACTGTAGTTTCTGCTTGGTGTCATACCAACGCTCGACATCATATGGATGATGAGTTGGCAGGAGACGATGGCGGCCAAGACGCCATATCAGATATAGCTGGTGATCAAGAAATTCATGCCGACATCGCGGGCCATGACCCAGCGGACGCCCACATTCCCGCGAGACTTGGAACATTGGTTGCATATCCTGTTGTTGGCAGCCGATCAGGTTTGTGGGCCAGGGAATTCAGAATCCAACCGACTGAGTTTGATAGACAATGTACAATTTTCGGAATTGCTATTGCCAGATGGAGATTGGTTGCGCTGAGAGAAGCTGAATCATTGGACGAAGACATGACGGTCAACATAGTAGGATCGGCCTTGCAGAAACATCGGGTTGAATGCTGTGGTGTATTAGTTTACGAAGCTTTAGTAACAAACGAACTTGTCCTTCCAATTTCTTGCCCCGAAGACATAACAACACAACAGATAATGAACATTCTCAAAGACAAAAGATGCGTGCTCAGAAAAATACATGGTGAAGATCCCCCAGCCAAACCATGGGACGACATTTGGAGGCAAGTTTCTGCTGAATACGGTATGTTGCTAATCGGAGACGTGTTCAATCTGTGTCCAGCTCTTGCAATAGGATTGATGGGACTGCTTCAAAAAATATTCCATGTCGTAGTGCTTGGTAGACGCTGTCGCAAATACAATACACATTGGCCGTCGAGGCGTGTCTTGAATGCGTGGAGACGTGGCCATGGTTTCTCCGTCCCTGCTGTGCGGCCTCGGAGCAGGCACGACCGCAGCGGACGGCGACGTGGTATGGAGCCATCTCTCATTATCGATTGGATTGGCGCGACTGCGACGCAAAGAGCTTTGAGACACACTAAGAAGACAGCTAAAAGATGGGTCAAGTTGATTTCGAGGGTGACTGATGGAAATCGCAATGAGACTGAGCACAAACTGGGAGGAATTCGGTACGACACGTTGCGTCAAGCCCGAGTTCGATTAGATTGGACTTGCATGCGCCTCAATCAAGCGTATTTCAAAGATGCACGGTGGGACACACTGGACATATATATATATATATATATATTCATAGACGGGTCCCCTCAAGGACGTGGATGGGAGATGCAGGCCGTGACCATCAAGATACTTGAGCACGGAAGCGCCGAAGGATTGTTCACAAAAATGTTTCCTCCAATCCTGTTGAAACGCACTCAACTCTCTGCGATGTTCAAATGTTGTGGGTTGCTATGGCAACTCCATTTGATGTTCGGTGCTGACAATATGAGAACTCTGTTGGGCCGTGTACGAGCTATCATATCAGATATGGGTGTAGAGTCCAATATGGCACGAATGAGTGACTTACTTCCAGATTTCAATGTTTGCCTGGGCTTGCCGCCCGTTCAGATCGATTTGCTTGTCCGCACTGGTTGCAATAGATTACGATGGTTTCCGCTCTTCCTCAAGCGCATTAAGGGAATGACTTCACTATTTAGGGATGAGGCCACACCGCTGTTTCAACCAAGCGCACCCACGGGGGGGAGCAAAACTGGTGACACTGCGCCCAAAGATCAATTCGTTCCCCCACTGCTAAATCTACTTGGGGCCATCTTGAGCCGTCTTGAGGCCATCTTGAGCCGTCGTGAGGCCCTGTTGGACCCCCAAGATGCCCTTTGTCACGCCCAACAGTAGATTTGGCATGAGTTTGCGTTGGTCTGGCAAGCTGGTAAAAATCGATGCACTTTAGGCGTTGCTGGTTTTAAATCGAGTGTCAGCCCGCGCTTGATGTCAGAGGTTGCAGTGCCACCAGCCCCCCGACCCCCAATGGGCGAGCATGGAGGGATTGAGTGGAGGGGTGGGGGCAGGGACAGACAGAGGGAGGAGGGTGAGGGAGGGAGAGGAGGACTGGGGGAGAGCAATCGCCACGTCCCTGCTCGCGCTTGGTATGATACAGTCTTCCCTGAGGGTATCAAGCAAACCTTGTCCAGTAAGTGGAAACAGAGGGGGCTCCACGGTCTTGCAGATACCATGACGAAATCGTCAGTGCCGACATTCGCAGCATGGCGGTGGAACAAATTATACGTATGTCTGAGGGGTCTGGATTCGTTTGTCTGGTCTGCAGCTGCTCACTTCGATCGGAACGCTCTCGGGGAAGTTCGAGATAGGGTTTAGGCTCGACACAGTACTGGGCGCATTCAATTGTGTGACATTCCGACAAGAGTTCGCAGTAGTCATGTGGTTCACTAAGTGGCTGTACGGCATCCAGAAGTTCGCAGGCTATTGTCCCTGTCATCCAGAAAAGTGGGGTGCCGATGAATCGTCCGACTGCCCTAGGAAGGGGTGTTTGTTGGGTTTGGCGTACGATTTCGGATTGGACGCTTTCAAAAAGGGGCTCATGGAATCGAGATCGTGGGCTGCAGGCACTTTTGAATTCGATCACCTTCTGAATGATGCAAAGGGCATCGCCAGCAGCACATCTGCTCTTGGTGCCCTCAAGTTGCGATTTTTGGATGATGTGCCGTGCATCCTAGGTCGACTTCACCAGCCTGGGATTCGCGACAAGTGCATCGAACGTTTTAATGCTCATCCCAACGGCATGCACGATTCAACTACGCTTGCTGTTTTGGGACGTGACTCCCCGTTGCGAGGCGACGTTCTAGCGATGTCTGGGGGCGGGCTGGGGATGAGCGAACAGTTAGAAGCAGAAGTAAACTCGATCAAGTACGCGCCACTAGACGACACAGTGGCCGAAGGCCCGCATGCATTAGCACAAGATGTACACCGCAAAGCATACCGTGCAATATTTCCGTGGATAGCTAGTACCATGAGGTTGGAGGCAAGCTTGCACGATACCGAGGTGCTGCCAGGAACCATCGGCCAAGACCTTAATGATCACTGGTACAAGGCAACTTCAATTTTGCAGATATCACATCGCAAAAAAAAAACCAAGCTGCGAAGAAAAAGCGGTCATGGTGCGAAAACGTACATATTCTATTGAGCACTTCGACAATCTAGCATTCGGGATGGCTGATCTTGGGGGTGCTGGCGGTGGCCATCACGGGGGAGGCGGTGGTGGTGGGGGCCCACCTGGAGACGGACCCGACGATGGCCCTGGGGCTGACGGTGCAGACGATGATTTACCCGATGATCCAAAAGGGAATGATGAGGAGGACGACGACGATGGAGATGAAGGCGGGGCCGGTGGAAAGGACGACTTACCCAAAGGAGGCGGTGGCGGCATGGACAAACGGAGTGCTAGTTTAATAGGCGATTTTCTTTCAAAAACACTTACCCCTTATGCGTATTATTCTGTGCGACTGCCGCATGATGGAAGCGAAGACGAGGACGACACCATGTTTTTCCAGCTGTTAAGCTTAAAGATGAATGCAAAAAATCGCACCGACTGTTGCCCATGCGAGCTCATCCGAACCTGGGACGTTTACAGTACATATCCAAAAACTGGAGCCCTGGACAGGCGAAGGCAAACCAAACAGGACACACATAGACGCATACCCCCTCGAGGACCCAGGAGCCTTGGACTTGTTTGCACTGGTGGGCCTTTCAAGGATCTCCAGGCAGGGGCTTCGCGTATGGAAAGTGAAAGAAAGCGATATCGATGGATGCTCGAGGCTGTTTGACCCAGAGCATGTAGCACCATCGGGGAGTAAATTGTCCTGGCCAACTTTAAGCCTTTGGGACGAGTTGGAATTTCAAGGATGGGCGCCTCACAATGGTACCGTGCACTACGCAGACGCAGGCTCGGCATCAATGTATGATCGTGGACAGATTCGCGTCGGTAGGAGGTATTACTTTCTCTGCTTGTTATCATTGGACATGCTTTTCGAGCGAGGTGCTCGAGAGTTTCGCTCGGACGAGGCGGATGCGTTTTTACAAGTCTTGTTGAAGTACCCACACAAGGCAACAGCTGGTCAAAAGAAGGAGAAACACTTGGAACTTTTAAACAGCGGCGCCACTGATGGCATCGACGTGTCCCCTGCCCTCGACAAGTTACGAAAAAGGAAGCGTGCCCCTTCTGAGGAAGAGCTTGGAGGGGACGACGGGACCTGGAAACCACCAGACGAGGACATACACGGAGATATTGGGGGCCCCCCCAGTCCAGAGAAATCGGAAGATTCGGAATCTGAGCACGGCAGTTCTGCCGACAAGCCCGCCCCTGTAGAGCCAGACATTGGAGCAGGCGCCGCGCCTGCAGCCCCAGTGCACGACGCCCCATTCGAGCTCCCTCTTTTTATCGAAGGGCAACGTGCTACGATAGAGACTCATAGGCAGCCGAATGGCAACATTCACTCGGGTTTGCGAGTTGTTTGTTCAAATCCTAATCACGTTGATTGTAGGAAGTTCAGATCTAGAAATATCGGGGTTGACAGATGGGGCCCTCGCGCTCCCGAATTTTTCCTTGGCGCCTGGCTTCAATTAGGGCACGCTCCTGGCATCGACCACAAACATCAGCACAGGGCGCCGCAGCAAGCAGAGGTGGACGCCTATGCAGACGCACATAAGTTGCGAGTAAAAGTAACAGTAACCATCGCATCATATCGCCATCACGAACAAAGCATCAACAAAACATCAACAATCCATCCTCCCCCGTTCGGATCGGGTACGCATTCCTCCTCCGTCCTCCTCCTTCCTCCTGGTCATTCTCACCCTCCATTGGACCCGTCCCAGTGTCAGCAGCATCAGCAGTTTCCGTACGTAGTCATTCGTGTGTTCGAGCGTGTTTGGTTTCCGCTGACACAGATTTCGCGAACGGTAACTCCGAGGACGGATCAGACATGCCGCCCATCAGAGTCCTTGGACGAGGCCAACAATGGATACGGAGTCCCCCTTCAAGGGAAAAAAGTTGCGTGAGGACTTTGCTGCGCAAGTATCGTGTGGAAAAGATCAAAAACATGAATTTGGCAAAGCGCGTCAAAGAGATGAGGACAGTCATGCACCGTATCAAATCGCAGATCCAATCCGCGACTGACCGTGACTTTGCTACCGCCGAGCAGGGAGTTCGCGAGGCAATCATTGGCGGCGAAGTGTCAGATGATGAGGCGCACAGGTCTGAGCCAAGGGATGAGGGTTGAGGCAGCACGAGCTCAGCACGAGTAGAAGCTCGGCCACGAGGCCGGACTGAGACAGCGCGACGAGTCGCTCCGAGGACCGCTGCAAATCATCATCACCATCATCATCATCACCAGCATCACAGGGCTTACCGTTATCACAAACGTCAATTACGAGTGTGGACCAAACAGGAGGTTTGAAGTCTTGACGCTTCGCGTATCCCCACCCGCCCATCCAGGAACGACGCGCAGGCGCGTTGAGGTGATCAGAAAGCGCGGGAGCAAAGAAGGGGATCTCCGACCCGTGCGAAGGTGGGAGCGTGGAGAGGGATGATGCATAGGGCGATGAGGAAGAGAAGGAGGAGTAGGAGGAGAATGATGAGGACGAGAAGGGGGACCAGACCCCAGGGTAGAGGGTAGGGAGGGGGGGTTCTAGAAGAGGAAACGCCCTAGACCACCTACGCCCCGAGGGCTGGTGGGATTCAAGTAGATCTGTAGCCATATCTTGTCTCGAGTCTCGAGGCAGCCAGCTACCAGCAGCAGTGCAGCAGACATGCCAGACCCTAACGTAGCTACTCATTATGCTCGTTCTGTTTCTGCCGCAGATCGCGGGCGCGATCCCGATAACCTTGCAGAGATTGAGTTGTCTAAATACCCTGAGCTCAATATCAGATTGGAGGCGCTCCCAGCAGGATTCAAAAGGACAGACGTTATCAAGATACCCATCATGATTACGTTCGAGGGCAAGCCAATGGACACATCAACAGAGCCTCCCGAATTGCACGGAATGCAGCAGGGTGAGAGCAGTCAGCCTCCAGCAGAGAAAAAACAACGCATTGGGGAGGTCGAGGAGATCGTAGTAGAGTCGCAAGACGATGAGCCTGACGGAGCGGACGCCCAGTCCAGACTCGCAAGGACTCCCACGGTCTGGCAGCCAGGACACTCGCCGACGCAGGTGGCCGAGGACCAGCCAACGCAACCGCTCTTCGCAAACGACTACGGGGGCGACCAGCCTGACGTGGCCAAGAACGACGGGCAGGGCGAGCAGTGCGAGCAGGAGGGCCCCGAGGCCAAGCAGCAAAAAAACAATGCGGGCGACGCCTCCGAGATGACGAAACACTCTTTCCTCGACGTTGTCGAGCAATTTCAGCGTGGCGGCAGCAGCGCATCAGACACTTTAGTAGAGCATGATAGCGTAGTGCACCTGGGCGGTATCCCTGGCGGTGAGGGCCTACGCGGTGACTTCAGGGACCCCAAGGGCATCAAAAAGGTTGATCTCTTCGAAGATGGTACTCAGCAATACTAGAAGACGGGCCCTAGATTGTTGGATGTGATACTCATCCTGTGGTGCACGCTTAGATTGCAATACTCAGCCGAGGCACGGCGGAAAATACTGCGACTGGAGAAAACCATCAAATCACAGTCACACAGTATCCATACTATAATCGTTTTTTTTTGTAAGTGTGCATGCCCATTGAGATTCTAAGAGCTTTCGCCTCTCGCCAGCCAGTGTTTCAGGGGCTGCCACGGTCACGCTGGGCGGAGCCCACTGGCTCGCTCGAGCTGGCATGCTAAGCGAGCCCATCACGACCACCGCAACTACCACCATCGTCATAACCATAACCATCACCACGGTTGTCATTGGATCTGTCGTCTTATCATCGACACAATCACCCCTTACCCATCATCATCGTCATCATTACCGTCTCTGGCATATCAACATGCCCAATACCATCACTACAATCACCGTCATCACCACCATCACCACCATTATCATCATTATCATCATCTCGGGCTCCCATGCACAAGGCCGAAGATGGGGAACTCGGAGGGAATACGAGGCGAAGCAGCTGCGACCGCCCTCCAAACAACAAAAACGAACAGGGGGGTCAATTGGAATCCGTCGGACTGCATGGGAACAACGGGCAAATGGACTTGCGAGGAGCCTGGGCTTGCCACTGAGGCACTCTTGGCCCCCCTCTTGGGGCCCCTCTGAGGGCTTTCTCGGGACATCTTGTTGCTCCTATTGGGGCTCCCCTTGAGGCCTCATGGGCCCACTTGGGGCTCTATTGGGGGCTTCTTCGGCCCTTCTTGGATCCTCTCTTGGAGCTTTCTCGGGGCCCTCTTGGAGTCGTATTGGGGCCTGCTCAGGGGCATCTTGGAGTTTGTCATGGGGCCTATGGTGGTCCCCTTGGAGCTATCCGTCCTTCGGCTGACGCGGAGGTTGTTTGACCCCCCAGATTACCGCCCATCCAATAGTTTGTCCCCTCGACAGACGGAGCGTGGGTTAGTTTAGTACAATTTCTTTGTGTAGTGGGAATTAGTTTGCCCGCGCGGACCACGGAGGGCCACTTAGTTTGGTTGGCATGAATACATGACCAGCCAGAGTTCGCATAAGCAAAGCATAAGCAAAGCATAAGCAATGCATAAGCAACCCCCAGTTTGCATAAACAACCGCCCAGTTAGCATAAGCAATGCATAAGCAAAGCATAAGCAATGCATAAGCAACCCCAGTTTGCATAAACAACCGCCCAGTTAGCATAAGCAATGCATAAGCAAAGCATAAGCAATGCATAAGCAACCCCCCAGTTAGCATAAGCAACTCTCAGTTAGCATAAGAAATGCATAAACCCCCCTTGAGTTAGCATAAGCAACCCACAGTTAGCATAAGCAAAGCATAAGCAAAGCATAAGCAATGCATAAGCAACTGGCCACAGAGTACAAATCAACCCATGTTGTGTTAGCAAAACATAAGCTACCCTACGCCTCCTCTGCATTACCTACGACTCCTTCGGATGCCTCCCTGATTCCCCGCGCTCACTTTGAATCCTTTACGGTGCCTCTGCATCCCTTACCATTGAATGGGTTCTCTACGATCCCGTGCGGTTCCCCACGCTTGGAGTCCTACGATGCCCTCGCATTCCTTACGATTGGATGGGTCCCCTACGATTTCATACGCTTTTCGGCGGCTCCTACATGTCCGATGGTTCCTCTGGGTTACTCGGGATTCCCCCAAAGCACCAGACCCCCTAAGACTCCGTAAGATTCCTTGGCGTTCCGAGGGGGTGGAACGTACGATTCCTTGGCGTCCCAGATTCCCCGGGACCCCCCCAGGCCCCCTAGGACTCCGTAAGTTTCCTGGGCGTCCCGAGGGGGTGGAACGTAAGAGTCCTCTACGCCCAGAGGGCTGGTGGGATGTGATTGCGCGCTTCGCTTAGGAGCTGATGCTTGCTTGCTTCGCTTAAGAAACTTGCAATGATAGGTTTTACACAATACCTGATGGTGTTCGGAGACCGTCTTGGGGCCCGCCTGCCCACCTCTTGGCGCCCCCAGGGAGCCCCCCCACCCCTTGCCGAAGCTTAGTCGCAGGTCTTCAGGCCGCGACGTTCTCCTCCTCATCCTCCTCCTCCTCCTGGTTCTGCCTCCGCGTTCGTTCGTCCTTCGTTGTTTTTTCCGAACCGACTTGAAAACCTTGCTCATCCTCCTCCTCCTCGTCCTCGCCCTCGTCATCCTCCGCCTCATCATAATCATCATCATCCTTCTCGAGCCTGCAGCACCAGCGACAGGAAGAGAGAGAGAGAGGGGGGAGTAAGAGTAAGAGTACGAGTAAGAGTAAGAGAGAGAGAGAGAGAGAGAGAGAGAGAGAGAGAGAGAGAGAGAGAGAGAGAGACATTGAGAGGGAGAGAGGGTACGAGGAACGGATGTCTTAGGGGCCGTGGTCTGGGAATGGTTTAGGGAACGTGCGTTAAGGATGGTTTAGGGGCCGTGCTTTAGGGATGTGTTGGGGGCATTGCGTTAGGGATGTCTTAGGGGCCGTGCGTTAGGGATGTTGTAGGGGCCGTGCTTTAGGGATGTTGTGGGGGCAATGATTTAGGGGTGTTTTAGGGGCCGTGCTTTAAGGATGTGTTAGGGGCAGTGCTTTAGGGATGGTTTAAAGGCCGTGCTTTAGGGATGGTTTAGGGGCCGTGCTTTAAGGATGTGTTGGGGGGGCGTGCTTCATGGATGCTTTAGGGGCCGTGCTTTAGGGATGGTTTAGGGGCCGTGTTTTAGGGATGCTGTAGGGACCGTGCTTTAGTGATGGTTTAGGGACCGTGCTTCAGGGATGGTTTGTGGGCCGTGCGGTAGGGATGGTTTAGGGACCGTGTTTTGGGGATGTGTTTGGGGTCGTGCTTTAGTGATGTTTAGGGGCAGTGCTTTAGGGATGATTTAGGGGCCGTGTGTTAGGGATGGTTTTTAAGGGCAGTGCTTGCAAGACAACAACTTTGAGGAACGCAGCTGTGTCAAGACAGCCTCCAGGAGGTTGTCTTGACACGGCTGCGTTCCTCAAAGCTGCTGTCCTTGAAAGGACAGGAGCCCTGGCTGGTACTTCACAGCCCAGAGGGGCATCATGGGACCTCGTGGGGCCCCCCCGAGCCCAGCCGAAACCAGCATGAAAATGGTATAAACCATGATCCAGAACCATGTGTGGTTATGCAACTTTTATGCTGCTCGTGGGGCCCTCTTGGGGCCATCGGCCCTCTTGGGGCCCTCTTGTGCCCTTTTTGAAGCCCTCTTGGGCCCTCCTGGGACCTCCTGGGGCCATCTCGGGTGCCTCCTGTGACCTCTTGGGTGCCTCCCGAACCCACCAAGAACTTGCATAACAATGGACATAAACCAGGATCCGTCATCATGTGTGGTTCTGCCACTTTTATGCCGCTCTTGGGGCCCTCCTGGGGCCCTCTTAAGGCCCTCTTGGGGCCTTTTTGGGGCCCTCCTGGCCCATCCTGGGACCCCCTTGGAGGCCTCCTGGGAGCTCGTGGAGGCTTCCCGAGGCCACCCAACACCTGCATAAACGTGGCATAGAAGCCAGGATCCAACATCAGGTGTGGTTATGCAACTGGCATGCCTCTAGTGCCCCCCCCCCCCCCCCCCCCCCCCCCCCCCCCCCCCCCCCCCCCCCCCCCGCCCCCCTCCCCCCCCCTCCACCCCCCCTCCCCCACCCCTCGGATCCACCTTCCCCTCCACCCCCTCGGATGGGCGTCGTTCCTGGATGGGCTGGCGGGGATGCGCGAAGCGTCAAGACTTGTATATCAAGCATCAGCTCCGAAGCGAAGCAAGCGCAATCAACGTAAACATAGCTACGACTACAGCACGGGCATGAGCAGCAGTAGCACAGAAACATAACCATAGCAGGCATGGTCATCGTACACATACCAACGTAAACATTGCAATCAAAACCAGCACACACATCGCAAGCATAAGCGGTACCAGCGTACCAACATAAGCACACCAACCTAAGCAATATAACCGTGTGCTGCGAAGATAACTCGATAATCACCCTGGAGACTTGGCCGCGAAGGTAACTCGATAAACACATCTAAGCGCCAACATATGGGGGCTAATGCATGTCTCGGAGGCTACGCCATCATATACCCTCACGGGTTACCAACATGGCTCCCATGTGGCGCTGGGGCCCTAACACCATGTCCCCTTCTCCTCAATCCTTTAGTCCTTTGGCACTACAATTTGAATCATACCTCCGTCCTCCCCTGCCCCCCCCCCATCCTCCCAAACATAGCAGACATGGTTGCTCTAACTTGACACTAGGGCCGTCCTCGGCTCATCATCGTGGCAGTTGTCCGCAGCGGTTTTCGGGCCGAGCCCACTTATCGAGATTCGCAGCTGACCTTTGTCAGCGCAGATCCAGCGAGTTTCGAACTGAACCTGAGTTAACTTCGACTACACTGCTTCTACGTGCTGCCGCAAGGTCCCACATGACCGATGATTGTGATATGGTTGGTGATTCTCCGAGCAAGGGCGGGTATGATATTCCGATGGGCGTTTGCGGGCTGTGCGACCTAAAGGATACTCTTGCGAACCTCTGCTGCGAGAAGAAGGGCATGAAACTTCATCAGCGGTGCTTCAACGCCATTCGGGCGCACGACGCCTCCGTGGAGAAGGGAGCCCCAGAACAGGTCAAAGACAAAATGGAAAACGAATTTCATAATGATCGCAAGGGATGGAAGACTCGAGTTCTGCCCTGGGTGGAGCCTGAAAAAAGAGATGCAGCTCGGACAGACACCAAGGCCAAGTTCATGAGCATACAGGACACCATCAGCAAGGAGACGAAGAAGGACCTGAATGACGATTTGACCCTCAACTTGGTTCAGTTCCAGGCCTTCCACGGTTTCTGGAACCGCATGTCCGACCCAGACAGCCTCAAATTGTTCTGGAAAACGCACAAAGAAAAAAAGGGATTGCCGACATCATGGAGAATGGCGAGAGGATTGCCCAGGTGAAGCAAACTGACATTGCGCGCACCAGGCACTCGAAAGGCGTTAGCACGGTCGATTCGATGGCCAAGATGACCCCCGTGGATGAGAACACCTTCGAGAGCAAGCGGAGGCGGCTAACTGGGAAACTAAATTTGCTGGTGCACAACACGAGACCTCGTCCTCAGCGGCGACGAGCAACGCTTTCAGTCCCAGCACGCTCCCATCTGGAACAGTTCTATCCTCCTCACCAAGGTCATCGGCGTGGGGGGGGACCCTCGATGCGCCTACTTTGGCATTGCGGGGTGATGGAACAACTGGCGATGAGGCTGCCACAGAGGACGACGACAAGAAATCTAACAAGTCAAGTGGCAGGCGCAGCATCGTGGACATCAACATCGACGACCAGACCAGGGGGCGCAAATTGCCAACCCAGTCTGAAATCAACGACTGCGATCCCGTGAGGTTCATGATGATGAAAACAATGTGGCGCAAAATGTCGGAACACGTGTCCAAAGGATTCCAAGACCCATCGACGGGCTACATCAAGCAGTTGAGGCAAGCATCAGAAGGAGTTTCTCAAACTCAGGAGCGGGGCCTACCATTGCCCACGGCGACCTTGATCACCAACCTGACTACTATGTATCAAGACCTCGACCAAGAGACTGATAAGGTCAAACCTGCTAACAAGGCTACATTCCTCAAGGTGGTCACAGACATCGACGAGAAGATGAAGAAGCTCGAAAACGAGAAGGGCTCGGTGAGGGACCAGCTCTCCGGCCTCAAATTCATCAATGACGAGTCGAAGGACAAGAACAGGAAGGAGTACATGAATCACTACAACAAGTCAGTTAACATCCAGAAGCGCTTGATTAAAGGCCAGTTCGCCAAGGAGGTAGCCAACACCTGGTCGAGGTCCCTGTACGCTGGCGTCGGGGAGGAGCAGAAGGCTGCGATGCTTGGTGGAGTAGCAGACGCCAGCCAGAAGGACAAGGCCAAGGGCGGGAGGAAGGTGAAGCCGCTGATGTTGCAATGCCAGCCCACATTGAATTCTGATCCTATTGACTTCGAGAAGGTCGGCACCTGGACAGATGGAGCTCTCTTCGGCGCTGTGAAGAAGTACATGGCTACGATCAAGGAGGTCATCGATTCCAAGATCGAGGGCGTCGTGCAGGCGTTTGATCAGAGGGGGCCCAATTGGATGGGATGCCTGGGCCGCCTCAACGTCTCGCCCCCAGAAGCACGCGCTCGATGTTCTTGGTGATGGCTACTTCGAACTGGGCGCGAAGGAGTGGGTGCCGCGGCTCTGCACAGTGAGGGCCGACGCGTTCAGGTGCGGACCGTCCGCATTCCCATTGAACGGGTACTCTAGCTTAGTGATCTCGCTCACCGATAACATGTGTTTTGTCCTACTTCCAGCTGCCAGCATCATCAACCAAGGCATCATCCTAGCCGACGCACCAAAGTTCTTGGCTTCTGATGGCGCTACGTCCACGTTGGAGCGTGGCTACTTGGTGAAGGCGAAGATTCAAGAGATCCTATACGTGCCCTACGGCGCCATCGTGCTACCACTCTTCTACCCGCAGAGCCGCGACAGCAACCAGAAGAACGAGCTGGGCCATTGCATGGTCTTGCCGCTGCTGCACCAGCAGCGCATGAAGGTCTACAGTTTAAAAGGGATTGGAAGAGAGAGGGAGGGAGGAAGAGAGAGGGAAAACATACATACCTATATATACGTAGGTCTACATATACATAGATGCGTGACTGTATACACATATGTATACTTATACATAGAACCGTATATCCAACAATCTAGATCTATAGAGGTGGAGGGGAAGGGAGTTCCAGACTGGGGAGGCCCCCGAGGGCCTCAGGAGGGCCTCAAAGGGCCCCAGAGGGCCAGGTACCAAAGGGCCACTAGAAAGCCAGGCACCAGAGGGCCTCAAAGGGCCCCCAAGGGCCATGCATCAGGGGGCCTCAGGAAGGCCCCCTGGTGCATGGCTGCGTTTCTGCAAGTAAAGGGGCGTCGAGGATCTCTCATCCCGTTCCTTCCTCCTCCTCCTCCTCCTCCTCCTCTTCCTTCGTCTCTTAACTCCTCCTACCCCCCCATCCTGCGTCTAACCTCCGTCATACCATATGTGTCCTCTTTCTCCTCCTCATTATATTCCTGGCCATGCCTACCTCCTCCATCCTGCCCCCGAGGCAGCGCCCACCTCGCTCACCACGGCTATTTCCAGCACCAACCTCAGCTTTCTGACCAGCCAGCCCCAGCAGATGCACAAGGATAGGGCCAGTGGGCTTCGCAAGTTTCACGCCGACTAAGCCCGCACAGCCCGCGCACACTAGTAGAGTAACACGGCAACAGCACCAGCCAGCAACACTCATAGTACAACACACTAGCAGCAATACGTAGCCAGCAGAGAGCAGCAGCAGCCAGCCATCACTAGTAGCTCACAGCTCAACACTTATGTTGGCAAGCTTTGTTTGAAGATTTCCCGTCGGACTGAGATCAGTCGCAGACGACGGCGCCAGTTGACGATGTCTGGTCAAGACTCGGTGCGCATGTTTGCTGGAGTTGTCTGTCAGACGCGTTGGAACGGACTCGGCAGATGAACCGACACATGTGGTGGTTCCAATACGTTGGGCGGTAAGTTGGATCAATATATGTGCCTATGTGAATGTATTGCGTTGTATGCTTCCAAAGCCCGCTACCCCCTTACATCATGTACCTTGCCCCAAGCCCGTGCCTAAGTAGTGTAAGGAAGGCTCGTGATACCGTCATTAATCAACGGTAGACAGGTTTAGGGGAGGAGTAGATGAGGATACTTGCGGTGAGGATGATGTTTAGGATTCCGACGATCGGGATTAGCGGAGTGGGGTGGGCGTGCAAGGCTTAGGATGGTGGAGGATGAGCGGGGATGAATGCATACATATGGGGGTGATGAGTGACGATAGGGATGGTGAGGGAGGGGAGCGAAGACTCAGGGGGATGATGCGCGATGATATCGCTGAGTATGTATAAGGTGTTCAGAAGGAGGGTTGAGGACGAGGGGGAATGAGGGGTGAGGGTTTGGAGGATAAGGGAGGATGGCTGGGGAATAGAGTAGGGGGGAAGGGTCGAAGAAGGGGGTTGACGTGGATGCCCGATGAAGAGGAAAACCAGATGCCTGAGGAGGATACGGATGAGCCATCGCAGAAGTGACAACGGGCAGAATTATGAATGAAATGGGCGGCTGGTGAGAGGGATTTGGGAGGGCTGACGAGGGTTGAGGACGAGGTTTGGTGACGATGCTGAAGCTGAAGGGGACGGGAGCAATGATGAGGACTAACGACATGGATCCCAAGAGGCTCCCAGAAGGCTCCCAAGAGGCATCAAAACTGCCCCCCAGAGGCCCCCGAGAGCCCTCCGAAGAGACCCCAAGAAGCATCCATGAGGACTCTGACGCACTGCCCAGGCGCACGGTGGCGGGATGGGCCGCAGGCCACTAGATAACAATGATGATACTAGTCATTAGCATCATCATCATCATCATCATCATCTTCTTCATCGTCGTCGTCATCATGTCATCATCATGGCCATCATCGACGTCATCATCACCATCATCACCATCATCAGCATCAGCATCATCATCATCATCACCACCATCACCATCACCAACATCACCAATACCATCATCATCGTCATCGTCATCGTCATCGTCGTTGTCGTCGTCTTCTTCCTCCTCTTCCTCGTCCTCCTCCTCATCGTCATCATCATGGTACTCGCCATCCCCCCTCCACGTCCATCCCACTTTGATGCGCATTGATCATTTTTTAAATTAGCACCGTGCTCACACGGCATTCCGCACGAGCGTGGGCACAAGATAACGTCGCGACCATGCGCCTGCAATGGTGCCAGACGCTAGCGTGATTTGCGTGGCGAATGCCTCTGGCACCGCTCCTTGCGCGTAGTCGCGTCATCATGGTGTGACCACGCGCGCGCGGTAACGTCGCGTGAGAACGGTCTCAACTTAAAAACCGTTTAATTTGCATAACAGGGTTGTCTCGACCACCTACGAAAGTTTAAACGACGCGGAACAAGTTTAAGCAAGGGCCCCATGGACGGCCCAGTTAGCACACGCCTCCGCCACGGCCCCAGAGTGCGCTTATCGCAGGAAGTCCAAAGACCCGGGCCCACCCAGACATGGGCCTCGAAAAGGAATCCGCTAAGACACTAGATGTTCCTGGGCTGAAGAAGGAGGAGGCCGAAGCGGAGGAGCGGTTAGCCTCGCCCCCGCTTGTCGGCGACGACATCCGGTTGTACCGCAGTGTGACCATGCGAGCATCATACTTAGCACCAGATCGGGCTGACATTGGAGATGCAGTAAAGAATCTGGCTAAGCACATGCAGAGCCCGAAGCAGGTCGACATGGCCAGGCTCAAGAGGCTGGCAAGATACCTGAAAGGAAGACCCCGGGTGGTGCAGGTTCTCCGCAGGAACAAGCACATCGACAGGGGTAGTCCTTTGCCCATCTTGGTCATGGTGGACAGCGACAACGCTGGCGACAAGATCAGCCGACGGTCTACTGTCGGGCAGGTCGTTTTCGTCGGCGGCCAGGTGGTGAAGCACGCTTGCAACCTGTTGCAGGTGGTAGGACTTTCCTCCGGAGAGAACGAGTGCTACGCCATCAGCGCCGGCGCCTGCACCGGATTAGTCATCCAAGGCTTGTTGGAGGACTGGCAGGCCCCATCTAAAGTCAAGGTGGTGTCGGACTCTTCCGCGGCGCGCGGCTTTGCTTCGCGCCGGGGCGTTGGGGAGCTCAAGCATGTTCAGACCCGCTACTTGTGGGTGCAGGAGAGGATCGTCATGCAGCACCTGGAGTTGGGCAAGATCGGCACGGCCGAGAACCGGAGCGACCTATTGACTAAGCCATTGGGTCGCAAGGAGATCGACGTCCACATGAAGGGTATCAACCAGGAGTACAGGAGCGGCAGACCGGCGAAAGGGTTGCTCCTGAAATAGAGGAGCGGCACGACGCCGAAGCAGCAGGGACGCGGGTAGCCCCGCTCCCTCTGGAAGCAGCAGGGACGCGGGTAGCCCCGCTCCCTCGGGAAGCAGGTTGCTCTGCTCCCGGCGCCCCCCGGGCAGGAGAGCAGTCTGAGGGGAGTCGCGGGTAGTTCCGCACCCCCGCCTTGACGAGCAAGCTGGCTGCGGGCAGCCCCGCGCTAGCTACACTTTTCTGCGCAGTGGTGGTCGCGCTGGATCGCCACAGCTCCGCTACCGGTAGTCGTAGGAGGTAAAGACCTCTCTCGGTTGCTCGCACTGTGAGCCAACCCAAAGGGTTCTCTCGCAGTGAGGAGGGGTGAAGAAATCCCCCTCCGTCGGACTAGCTGTGGATAGGTATGTAGGTAGATGGATGTAGTAGTGCAGCATAGCAGTAGATAGCAGTAGAATGCAGGAGAGAGCAGGGTAGTGTTGCATTGATTCATTGCTTATCTTCCACAGCCCCTTTCGGCGAAAAAGCATTTTCAGGTTGTCCTGATGGTTATCCTGGTGGTTGTCCCGATGGTTGTCCCGATGGTTGTCCCGATGGTTGTCACGATGGTTGTCCCGATGTTTGTCCCGATGGTTGTCCCGATGGTTGTCCCGATGGTGATCCCGATGGCTGTCCCGCTGCTTGTCCCGATGGTTTGTCCCGATGGTTGTCCCGACGGTTATCTTGATGGTTGTCCCGCGGGTTGTCCTGAGGGTTGTCCCGATGGTTGTCACGATGGTTGTCCCGATGTTTGTCCCGATGGTCGTCCCGATGGTTGTCCCGATGGTTATTCCGATGGTTGCCCCGATGGTTGTCCCGATGGAAAATGGTTGTCCCGACGGTTATCTTGATGGTTGTCCGGCGGGTTGTCCTGAGGGTTGTCCCGATGGTTGTCCCGATGGTTGTCCCGATGGTTGTCCCGATGGTTGTCCCGATGGTTGTCCCGATTGTTGTCACGATGGTTGTCTCGATGGTTGTCCCGATGTTTGTCCCGATGCTTGTCCCGACGGTTGTTCCGATGGTTGCCCCGATGGTTGTCCCGATGGTTGTGCCGATGGTTGTCCCGATGGTTGTCCCGATGGTTGCTCGATGGTTGTCCCGATGGTTGTCCCGATGGTTGTCCCGATGGTTGTCCCGATGGTTGTCCAAATGCTTGTCCCGATGGTTGTCCCGATGGTTGTCCTGGTGGTTGTCCCGATGGATACTGGTTGTCCAGATGGTTGTCCCGATGGTTGCCCCGATGCTTGTCCCGATGTTTGTCCCGATGGTTGTCCCGATGCTTGTCCCGATGCTTGTTCCGATGGTTGTCCCGATGGTTGTCCCGATGGTTGTCCCGATGGTTGTCCCGATGGTTGTCCCGATGGTTGCCCCCATGGTTTTCCCGATGGTTGTCCCGATGCTTGTCCCGATGCTTTTCCCGATGTTTGTCCCGATGGTTGTCCCGATGGTTGTTCGATAGATCGGGAAATATACTGATAGGTGGATAGGTAGATATATATATATATACAGAGAGAGAGCATGGATAGATGGATAGGTATGTGGACAAGTACATAGATGGACAGATAGGTAAATATATAGAAATATAGATGGAAGGTTCGGGGGTATAAGCGGAAGGTTGCCCTGATGGTTGTCTTGATAGGTAGGTAGGTTTTTAGATTGGTGGATGGTTAGGTTCGATAGGTGGATATATTGATTGATTGTTAGATAGATAGGTAGATTGATTGATGTGCCGACTCGATAGACAGATAGATTGATACATTGATGGATACATAGAAACTTTGATATATATATATAAAGATATAAAGATCTATACACCCCGCAATTGCGGATAAGAGTGAGGGGGCTCTTGGGCTGCCCGCTGGGGAAGATTGGGTGGGTCGCGGGTGGGTCGCGGGTGGGTCGCGGGGTGGGTCGCGGATGGGTCGCGGGGTGGGTCGCGGGTGGGTCGCGGGCGGTTTTGGGTGGGGACGACGCAACAAAAAAACAACAAAACAACAACAATAATCTTCGCCGTGGATCCCCACATCAGCCACGCACCCTGGGACAGTGAATGACCGTTCGGGCCCCCTCACTCTGGTATAGATTAGTTAGATAGAAGCAAGCGGAAGTAGGTGGTATGTATTTGCCCGCGCACTCTTTGGTCGCAGCAGGTGAGAGTCATCGAGCATCGACCGCCTCCCCTTCCCCCCAAAAAATCCTCCTTATCACCCGTAGGCTGGTCCTATCGGTATGTATGTATGTATGTATGTATGCATGTATGCATGCATGCATGCATGTATGTTTGTATGCATGTATGAATGAATGTGTGAATGTAGTTGTGTATGTTGGTATGTCTGTACGCATGCATGCATGTATGTATGTATGTATAGACATATATGGGGGGACCAGGTCCAGGGGCTCCCAGGCCGGAACCCCGACCACAAATGGGAAGACCGCGTTTATCCGCGCACATATCGGGAGCCCAAAATCGACGCCAAGGGCGATCAGACAGCTGTCAAGACGATCCACGGCGGCGTCGAGTCGTGCCAAGACGGCCTCCAGACCTTTCAGACGGCTCACTCGGAGCCTCCAGCGGCCCAAGTAACCTCTAAGACGCCCCGAGAGTGTTCCAGGAGGCCCTCCAAGACAGCTCCATGAAGCCAAAATCAGATATGTTCTTTAGGTCTGGAGTTTTTGTCCGAGTTCTCGCTTTCCGGGTTTCCGACAGCCCAAGGCGGCTCAGGAGGTGCCACAAGTTGCCCAGACACAGCCCAAGAGGCCTCCCAGAAAACCCTCAGAAGACCCAGGACAGTTCCAAGATACGCGAAGAGGGCCCCAAGACGGCCTAAGAAAGCTCCCAGACGGCTCGGCGGAGCCCCAAGATGGCCCCAACAGAGCCCCCAGGGCACTTCAAGATATCCCCTGGAGAGCTTCAAGACGGCCAAAGCACCCTCAGACGACCCAGAAGGGCCACAGTACGGCCCAAGAAAGCTTCAAGAAGATTCCCAAGAGGCCCTGAAGAGACCAGAAACATGGAATTGCTGTTAGTCTTTGGAGGTATGTAAGGTGTTCGCCCTTTCGGGCTTCCGACGCTCCATGACGGCCAAGGAGGCGCCAAAAGTCGCCCAAAGACGGCCAAAGAGCCCAAGAGGGCCCCGAGACGGCTTAAGAAAGCCCCAGGAGAGCCCCAAAAGGTTCCCAAGAGAGCCCCCAAGAGAGCACCGAAAGGTCCCCAAGAGAGCCCCAGGACGGTCAAACGCTCCAGAGACGGCACAGAAGGGCTCAGCGAGACGCTCAAAATCCATGGTGGTGACCTCCGTAGCCACTTGACCCAAGCAATTGATCCTCAATTACCTCATTGTTTGGCGTCACCGCAATGAAGAGGCCGGCCGCTGCGGATGCTTCGGCCACAGCGAAACAGAAGATTATGAGAAAGCCAGCCGCTGCGGACGCTACAGCCCCGGCGGTACAGAAAAAACCAGCAGCATCGATGTCAGCGATAGAGGCGGCTGTGGACCCAGACGCGAGAAAGGCTCTTGCGCCAGCTGAGGTAGAGGTCGTGCGGGGCGAGGCCTTGTCCATCTGCCGCAGGTTAGAGAGTGGGGAGCTGAAGGTCGCGGACTTGGGGAATTCGCCCGACACCAAGAGCTACGATCTCCTCCGAAATTTGGCGCCGAAGTGGCTCGCCTCCGAGAACCATCAGAAGGTCGTGCAGGACCTCCAAGAGTGCTACCCCGGGGACCCGGCATTTTCAGAGTTTGCGGGGATCGTTGCCTACGCGATCGACGGCGGTCCCGTGTCGCACAGGCAGATCTACAAGATCTTGTTCTCCGATGCAAGCGATAAGCGTTTTTTCTGCGTGGGTGTGGAGAATGGACATATGATCGGCGACGCTGCAAACCAATTTCGGGAGTTCCTGGAGACGAAGTGCCGCCCTGAGGACTTGAGAGAAGCCATGGCCAGCTCGCCTCTGAAGCTTCTGGAGAATATGTGGGTGGAGTTTATCGACGCCGAGGGTGGCTCGCATGCTTGAACCTTGCGATTGCAGGGACAGTTTTGATTGTAGACCCAGCGACAACAAAAGCGATATAAGATTGCTTCCATGTGTTGTTTGATGATTACAGTTGACTTTGCCACGATGGACACGGTGACCACGACATGCTGTTTTCCGCGACGGTTGGCTTTGCCACGACGGTGACCACGATGGACGATGGACACGATTGTTTTCCAGTTATGTTTGATGACGGTGACCGCGATGGACACTTGCTGCACCTGGTTTGGGGTTCTGTACAGGGATTATTTCTTTCCCGTCCTAAGTACATCCCAATAATTTAAGATAAGGGGGATGATGCCCGAGGAGCACCCCCTAGGGTTGACGATATCCAGGTTCCTGAGAGACTCTCCCAGATAATTCGTCGGAGGGCACCTCACTACCAGTAGAGGAGTTCGGGGGCTTCCCCTGAAAATTCGGCAGGAATTTAATGACGTCGTTCGACGACTGCACCGATTTCGCGGTAAGCGGAATCAGCGATAATGCAGTTTACGTGGCGAAATAAATCATAAGCGGGCTGATGCCCCGGAGAGTCTTTCGGTCTTCACGAGACTGCGGGAGACTCTCTTGGACAGCCCTTCGGAGTGCACCTCTACTGGCGAAGGATTTCGAGAACTCCCCTGGACAATTCGCCTTTTGGGCCTGCTGCCTGCGCAGGAGGCTTTGTGGCGAGCGTCGCCCCCGAAAATCTTGATTTGGTTCCTGCCCAAAGTACGAGGCTTCGTTGAACAAATAAAACGGACAATCGAAGCATACCACTTCGAGGGCGCCTCGAGCCAAGCTCGTGCAAGGCAGAGTTTGGGGAGTTTCCGGGTCGGCCGGATCTGGCCGATGTCTAGGTCGATCGGTCTCGTCCCATTGCTGATGTTGCTGAGAAGTAGCCCAAACATGCACACCGAACCCCATTTCGTACCCTGTTTTCGAATCTCACTGAATTTGGCACTTGCTAGCTCGCGACGCGTCCTACCCCCAACCGCAGTTTTCTGTTTTGCTTGCATTGTTATGCTTTGGTTTTCCGTCCGCCAGGAGCCACGAATTTAGTTTTGGATGTCAATGTTATGTTTGTTCAACGGATCCCCGTAATTTGTTTCCCGCTGGGTGCGCCGTGGTAGTCAGAGCTCAGCACCTGACAGTTTGTCAAATCTCATTGGGTTCAGATGGCCAGATAATACCACGTGACAGATGGCAAAATTCAACTTCGACGCCAAAATGTTGGCATCACACACAGACACGTTTGGAGGTCGACCGGGACTTCGGATTTCCGATTGGGCTCACGCACCAGAAAATTCGCAGCCAGAATCTTGGCACCACACCCGCACAGACCCGCCGAAAGCTCTTTGTGGACGGACGGTGTTGTTCTGTTCTGGGAGCTCCATCGAAATCAGAAGGTCTTGGTCGACCTCCATGCGATATTTGATGGCGGTGGTGCCAATTGTTCGGTTGCGTTCAAAAGTTGCCCAGGCCCCAAAAACCGAAAAATGCCTTGGGCACCCAACGATCAGCATGCAAACCATTGCCACGAACCCACTCCCCGCACGAGGGCTTTCTAAAATGTGCAGCTCATCCGAAAGCACGTAGAAGCCAGGTCAAAGGGCCAGCGGCAGTCATCGCCACCCTCGAAGACATTGGTTGGCAACCTCTCAAGCCATTAACATGGCAAGACCCCAAAGGTCAAGAGTGGGAAATTGATCCTACTCTGAAAGAGATACTACCCATGGTCACTGAGGCCATATATGCAACGGTCGAATTCCAGCTTTGGACCCAGGCCAGCCTGCATTGCAATGGCCAAGGTCTTGAGTATGGGGCCGACCTCACAATGCCACCCTAACTGGTCCGCAAACTACGTAACGAGGATCCCTAAGAAGCAGGCGTGCTCGAAACGATCATGCAAAGAGCGGGGGCCCAGAGGCCCGCAAAGCGGAGGCAGGCCTCTACAGAAATTTCATTTGCAAACACTGCGGCCTTCTGCCCAGCACCACATTTCGCCATTTGTGGGAATGCCTCCACTTGAGACGTGGACCCAAGCTGGAGGATCACACCTTCCAGATGTACCAAGCCAAAGCCATCTCACAAGAAGCGGAGAAAGGCCGAGTCCTGTGGACCAGGGGTATCATGCTGGCGACATGCACCATGTGCATGTTCTCGGCCACGAAGGACTGCTGGCTGAAGTACTTCCCTCCAGGGGCCGACATCATCGAATTGCCCGAGGTTGCCTTCGCCGATATTGACGGCAGTGGAGAGGAGTACGGATCTGATTCACGCCTACGACGGTGTGGATGGGGGTGGTGTTTATTCTGGGTCCGACACCACTGCAAAGGCAGTCGGACCTGTAGACGGCAAGCAAACAGCACCCCGATCCGAATTGCAAGCAGTACTCCACCTACTGCAACATACGACGGGCAATCTAACGGTACACACCGATTGCAAGCATGTATGTGACCGGTTGCAGCCCACTGCCAAAAACCCGAAACAGCGAAAATTGGCATGAAGCACGTGTCATTATGCTTGCAAGGCATGGCACCCTCGCCTTCCAGAAGGTCAAGCTCACTTCTCGAAACAAGAGGCCGTAGAGCTAGGCTTCACAGAAGAAGCTTTGGCTGCCCATTACGTTGCAGATCAGTCGGCAGATAGTGCAGCAGATACCATTACCCATGATTTTGTTGGCGTCGGCGTTGGCCACCAGGCCGACCAGAAAGCGGAGGCAGTCCGTGACCCACTGGCACCGGTCCGCGGGCACGTCCTCAGAGACCACGAGCCACCAGCCAAGGAGCCAAGGCACACCAAGCCCAGCAGGCGCAAAGAGAGCTACAGGCTGTCGCAACCGCACAGGGGCACCTCCTCCTCCTCCTCCTCCTCCTCCTCCTCCTCCTCCCCCTCCTCCTCCTCCTCCTCCTCCTCCTCCTCCCCCTCCTCCTCCTCCTCCTCCTCCTCCTCCAAACAGAGCCCTATTGGCTCGAGGCTGCCTGGCCCAGTGGTGCGCAAGACCTGGCCAAAAGAGCCCCCGAAGCTCGTGGCGCGCGTCGCCCTCCCGCCCCTGGCGCGCCACCGGTCGCGGTGGCGTGGCCCATCCGCGAGCCGTCGTCGAAGATTCGGAGAGGCAGCACGGCTCAAACAAGCGGAGGAGTGCTTTGCCACGGCATGCACACCGCCTACAGTGGGCCCAGGACATCATCTCAGATGCATCTGCTGCCTGCACGTATGCCTTACGTGCGGCAGCTTGGGCCCAGATGCCCGCCCTCAACGCACGGCCACGTGGTGCATGTACGCCACCCACGGAGAGAGGGCAGACAATCCGGAGCAAGATCAAACGAGGCCTAGGCGTTCCGGGCTACAAACATTGGCCAGATGGCGCACGCTTGCCCCCAAGGCCTGCAGGAAAACAAGGAAGCCCAGGTAACCGACTCAGCCGCTAAGTGGCAATTCCGTCACTGCTCAGGTACCGTTTCATGGTCGCCTCCAGGCCGCAATTGGGAGTACAGTTTTTTCTTTGGGTATTTAGTTATGTTCTCCTTTCAGCCTCAAGGTGATTCGACTTGGATCCAGGGAGTCTTATCCGCCCCAACAAAAAATACCCTGGGCAATTCTTACACTCGGACGGCCCTGGGAAATGATCATGCAAATCTGAGTTTTTTCAAGAGTCGGCCTCAGGTGTGGTCTCCGCGTTTGAAACTTGAATCCGTGGTATTACCTTTTCAAGTCGAGTCTCTTTGCGGAGCTTGCGAACCTCAGTTTTCGAGTCCTGCAAACAGTCGCAACTCTTGCACAACTCAAGAAAATTATGTTTCCAGGCTCCGAGACAATCGCAGGGAGATCCGGCCTGAAAGTTTAGCACCATGGATAGAATTGTCAGCCCCAGAGGCCTCATTTGAGACCGATTACGAAACAAAACTCATGTTTGTGTGAAAAGTGCCCAGGCCAGATAAGCGTAACCAATCCCTGGGTGGGTCCCCAGTCGATTGAAAATTGAAATATTCAACCGGCGACTTCAACATTTGAGTTCAAAACCTCGGAATTGAATTCGGTCGCCGCCACTTAAATATTGGAGTTGGAAGCCCCAAATTGGAATATTGAAAAGGTTCAATTCTGGACTCGTTTTTGAAATGTTGAAATTTTGAAATTTTAAATCTCAATATTGAGTTTTAGCTCAATATTGGGTTGCAAACCCAATATTGGGTTTTGAACTCCAATAATGAACTTACGAGGCCGTAGGCCGGGCCAGAGGAGAAAAGGGAAAAGCTCGCACTTCCCAGGGGAGAGACAACGGGCAGAGTGGGGCATGGGGAGGAGGTGGGGGAGGAGGAGGAGGCCGTAGCTTGAAAAGCACGCCCCGCCCAAAACAGTCACCCGAGGCGTTTGGTGACTGTTTTGGGCCGGCCCGCCCGGAACAGTCACCAAGAGCCTTGGGTGACTGTCTTGGGTGGGGCGGAGCCCCGCGGGCGGGACATTGAAGCGCGACGCAGGTCTCAGGGTAGCAGTCGTTTGCTCTAGCGGGCCGGTCGGGTCGGGCGCGCGGGACATTAAAGCATAACGCAGCTCCCTAAGTAGCACGCGCTTGCCCTGGCAGACCCGTCGGGTCGGGCGGGCGGAACATTAAAGCACGACGCAGCTCTCGCGGTAGCAGGCGCTTGCTCTAGCGGGGCAGTCGGGTCGGGCGGGCGGGACGTTAAAGGTTGATGCAGCTCTCGAGGTAGCACACGCTGGCCCTGGCAGACCCGTCGGGTCGGGCGGGCGGGACATTAAAGCACGACGCAGCTCTCAGGGTAGCAGACGCTTGCTCTAGCGGGCCGGTCGGGTCGGGCGCGCGGGACATTAAAGCATAACGCAGCTCACTAAGTAGCACGCGCTTGCCCTGGCAGACCCGTCGGGTCGGGCGGGCGGTACAATAAAGCACGACGCAGCTCTCGAGGTAGCGTGCGCTTGCTCTAGTGGGCCGGTCGGGTCGGGCGGGCGGGACGTTAAAGGTTGACGCAGCTCTCTAAGTAGCACACGCTTGCCCTAGCAGGCTGGTCGGGTCGGGCGGGCGGCACATTAAAGCACAACGCAGCTCTCGAGGTAGCAGGCGCTTGCTCTAGCGGGCCGGTCGGGTCGGGCGGGCGGGACCTTAAAGGTTGACGCAGTTCTCTAAGTAGCACACGCTTGCCCTAGCGGGCCAGTCGGGTCGGGCGGGCGGGACATTAAAGCACAACGCAGCTCTCGAGGTAGTGTGCGCTTGCTCTAGCGGGCCGGTCGGGTCGGGCGGGCGGGACGTTAAAGGTTGACGCAGCTCTCTAAGTAGCACACGCTTGCCCTAGCGGGCCGGTCGGGTCGGGGGGCAGGTTCGAAATTGCGAGCTCAGGAGGAGGCGGAGGAGGAGGAGGACGACGATCTTTTTCGCCACGGGCGCCCGGCCCAAACCAGTCATTGGAGCCTCTTGGTGATTGTGTTGGGCGGGCGTGGATTTAAGCGATGAAGATCGGCAGCAGCCGGAGGAGGGAGCAGGAGCAGGAGGAGGAGGAGAAGGCAGAGGAGGAGGAGGAGGAGTTGGAGGAAAAGAAGGAGGAGGAGGAAACATGCTTCGAACCTCCGTTTTCGCAGGCCAATCGAAAGTCCAACATTGGACTTCCCAACCCCGGAATTGAAAAAACCCAATATCGGGTTTCGGAAACCCCAATATCGGTGTTGGAACCCCAATATTTGACCAAGACTTCAATATTGAACCCCAAGATTGGGAAAGGTCAATATGTCAATCCGGAGTTTGACAACTCCACTTTTGGTTTTTTTCAATACAAGAGTTTGGGAACTCCAATATTGAAGGTGGGGGGTGATCTTTTTCAATTCTGGAGTGGAAACCCTAATTATGAGGACCCATCGCCGGTGGAATATCAGATAAGTCAGACATTGCCCTTGCCATGCTTTGCACTCGTTTCAAAAAACAGCTTGTAAACTAAATTCAGTAACGCTATGTCACATGGTCAGGGCTGACCGTGTGGCAGCTTCCAGATCTGCCCATGAAGATCTTAGAAAACATGAGCGGGCAACGGGCCAGGCAATAGACAGACCGGCGCATTCGTTTTTTTTTGCACACCTCCATGCAACTCAGAAGGGTCGATAAGACATCTCCAGAGAACATTGCCCAGGATCATGGACTCTTCGGTTGGATGCCCGGTCTGTTTTGTCGGGAAAAAACCCTTGCGACATTCGGATCGTCTTCCATCGGGGCTCAAGAGACGGGGGTCAGTGCAAACGGGGGTCAGTCAGAGCGCCGGACCTTGCAGGATTTGGCGGGTTCGACTCTAGTTCGATTACACTTCGATTTCAGTTCGACCGGGTTCGATTCACGTTCGACTCAGGCTCGATTCAAGTTCGACTTCGGTCGACGGACGTTCGACGCAGCTTCGACGCAAGAGTGGAGCGAGTCGCTCCAAGAAGGTCCCCAGAATGTGCATCTAAATCATGTGATATTGAGACCATAAAATCATGTGACCATGTTGTCGAACATCCAGCGTTTAGTGGCCTAGGTTTCTCGTAAACTTCCCGTTTCGCCTGAAGTCTTTTTTAATGATCATTCGTGCGGAAGGATTGTTCGTCCTCGCCATCTTCCCTCCCAGGATCATGGTCACCTGAAACAGGCTCCACAGGCTCAGCAGTGATCAAACGAGCTGAAGCTCACTCCAGGGAGGTGCTCATTGAGGGGATCGATCGGTCACACACCGATTCTGCGATTGAGCGTGATCTCTTCAAGTTTCGGTTCCACACCTCACCGAATGTTGCACTGTAACTTTCGCCAGTCTGTTGTCCCCACAGCTTGATTGCAGGTAGCCCCGCCGACGTCTCATTTCACAGCTGGGTGGGACGGCTGACCGCAACCATAGGGGTGGGGGGGAGGGGAGGTGTGGGCACCCCCTATGCATCCATGGCACCCACCCATCCACCCGCTCACCACCCAGTCCCCAATGGTATGGACGGCCATTCTGACGAGTGCATCGGCTCGTCAAAGACGGCAAGAGAGGACCTCAAGAGCAGCTCCAAGTGGGCCTGAGGAGGCCAGCAGCCTGTTTTTGCCAAACCCACCCACCCGGCAATCCACTGCCGCCCCGGGGCCCCCATCTCGGAGTTTTGGGCGGTGATTTGCTCGGTTTAAACAGGCCTCCAAGACACAAGCTCGACATCCGAATGGCGCCGGGGGACCGTCAAAATACCCAAGACGTGCCCCCCACCATGGTTTCAAAGTCACTCCCTGACGCCTCCAAAACGGCCCAGGACGCCCCAATGGAGTACCCCAAGGGGCCCCCGAGAGGTGGCAACTGTTTATTTCCAGTGCGAGGCTTTAGCGTATTCCCTTTTGTGGTTCCATCAGCCTCCGAGACGGCCCAAAAGGGCCCCAACATCGCACTCAGATAGCCGAAAGGGGCCCATCAAGGCTCAAACCGGGCCTCAGGAGGCCCAAGATGCTCGAATAGGTCGCAGGAGAGGCACGAGATGGCCCAAGACAGCCTCAAGACGCCACCACGAGGGCTCGTTCAGTTCGAGATGGGGGGGGCTCGTTCAGCCCCTAGATGGATGAAGACGGCCGTAGACCGCTTCAGGCCGGCGCCAAAGACACCACAATACAGCCCCATGAGGACGTCCCAGAGGACCTGATGAGGCAAAGTTTCGACGTCCGAACGGTGCCAGGAGACCGCCAAGATGGCCAAGACATGCAATAGCCGGCCCAATATGGCGCCTAAGTCGTTTCTATCCGTAAGGGCTTCGCCCCCTGCCGCCGGCCCCCTCTCTAGGAGAATGGGCCATGGAAGAGCGAAGCCATGAGGCTTTGGCTTTGCCGTGAAGCAGTGTCGGGACCTATTTGGTTTTCGACCCTGACCCTGCCGATCTGCGTGAGGGGTGCCGCCGAATTTCAGACATGTGGCAAATCCCTTTTGTTTTTGGACCCTGACCCTACGGATCTGCGTGAGGGGTGCCAGGAAATTTCAGAGATGGCAAATCCATTTTGTTTTTGGACCCTGACCCCGCCGATCTGCTTGAGGGGTGCCACCGAATTCAGAAATTTGGCAAATCCCATGTGTTTTTGGACCCTGACCCCGCCGATCTGCGTGAGGGGTGCCACCGAATTTCAAAAATGCGGCAAATCCCATGTGTTTTTGGACCCTGACTTCGCCGATCTGCGTGATGGGTGCCACCAAATTTTAGAAATGTGACAAATCTTTTTGTTTTTGGACCCTGACCCCGCCGATCTGCGTGAGAGATGCCACCGCATTTCAAAAATGCTGAAAATCCCATACGTTTTCGGACCCTGACCCCGCCGATCTGCGTGAGGGGTGCCACCGAATTTCAGAAATGCAGCAAATTCCCAATGTTTTTGGACCCCTGACTTCGCCGATCTGCGTGATGGGTGCCACCGAATTCAGAAATGTTGCAAATCCCATGTGTTTTTGGACCCTGACCCCGCCGATCTGCGTGAGAGGTGCCACCGAATTTCAAACATGCTGAAAATCCCATACGTTTTTGGACCCTGACCCCGCCGATCTGCGTGAGGGGTGCCACCGAATTTCAGAAATGCATCAAATTCCCAATGTTTTTGGACCCTGACTTCGCCGATCTGCGTGAGGGGTGCCACCGAATTCAGAAATGTTGCAAATCCCATGTGTTTTTGGACCCTGACCCCGCCGATCTGCGTGAGGGGTGCCACCGAATTTCAAAAATGCTGCAAATCCAATGTGTTTTTGGACCCTGACTTCGCCGATCTGGTGATGGGTGCCACCGAATTTCAAAGATGCAGCACATCCTTTCTGTTTTGGGACCCTGACCCCGCCGATCTGCGTGAGGGGTGCCGCCGAATTTCAGACATGCAGCAAATCCCAAGTGCATGTGGACCCTGACCCCGCCGATCTGCGTGAGGGGTGCCACCGAATTTCAGAGATGTGGCAAATCCCTTGTGTTTTCGGACCCTGACCCCGCCGATCTGCGTGAGGGGTGAGAATTTGCACCCCCCCAGGAATTCTGAGAATCCTCCCGGGGGGTGCTAACCAGGGCGGTGTTCGGCTCCCCCCCTCGCGCGGACAGTAACAATTTACAGTAGGAAGCAGAAAGCAGTATTGTAACAATGGAAACTGGAAACTGGAACTGGTGCAGGGAGCAGCAAGCTTAAGCCTCGCAGCCTGATGACCCCGCAAGGGGGCCGGCGGATACGCCTCCAAGACGTCCAGGACGGGCCAAGAGGCTTCGGAGAGGTGAGAATCATTGATTCCACTTCGTTCGTTTTGTCATTGAGATTAGCGTACTCGCTTTCTTCGTCTTCGGAGTGTCCAAGACGGGCCATGAGGCGCCCAAGAGTTCACCAAGACGACCCGAAGGGGCACCAACAACGTTCCGTTTACAGCCAAGACTGGCCCAAGACGGCCCCAATATGATCCAACATGATCCCCGGAGAGGTTCATGTCGGCCCAAGATTGCCCAAGATGGGCTCAAGACGGCCCCAATACGAGACCTATGTTGCTTCACATCACCAATTTGGCCCCTGCTGACTTTTTTCAAAATGATATATTGGGATGAAACGCTGCCGCTGGATATCTCGAGCACAGTTGGTCACAACACAAACGCTCCTGCGAGCCCCCGCCAAAATGGCAAGAAATGGTAAGCTCAGATCCGCATGGCTACATTGCAACCGAACCGCTTGACCATCATCTCGACCGAACTGGCGGAATTCGACCACGCGTCCGACAAAATGCGTTCGACGAGGGATGCGGTGCACAATGCCCCGGCCACGGGCAGCGCTACGAGGGAAAGCGGGCCCTTCGAGGTGTCACTTTCAGCGCCCTTGAAAGTGACACCTCCCAGGGCCCACTTAAAGAGCACCAGAAAGGCTCCAAGAAGGCCCCGAGAAGGCCCCAGGGCGGCACCAAGAGGGCTCCCAGAGAGACCCAAGAGAGGCCCCAAGAGGGGCCCCAGAGGGCCCTCCGCGGTGTCACTTTCAACGCCCGTGAAAATGACACCTCCCAGGGCCCACTTAGGGCCTCAGAAAAGCTCTAAGAAGGCCCCGAAAGGGCCACAGAGAGCCGCCCTGGGTTCAACTCCGCGTGGCGGAGTTGGAAGCGATAACTTCAATACCCTACTGGAGGCCTCTTAGGGGCCCTAAGACGGCACTGAAGAACCCCATCGGGGCTTTTTCAAAGGCAGAGGAGGGCGCAAAAAGGGGCCTCAGTGAGCCCCTGGTCTAACTCCACCTGGCGGAATTGGAAGCGATATCGCCCGGCGCCTTCATGGAGCCGCTCGGAGCTTCCAAGACGGCTCCAGAAGGCCCCAGGAGGGCCCCAAGAGGATCGAACGACGATTCCTGGAAGTACACCAGTGAGACCCTTGTTGACCTCAGCCTGGCGGAGTTGGAAGCGACAATTTCCAGTGCCCTCTTGGGGCCTCTGGGGGGCACCTCAGAAAGCTTTGGGGAGCACAGTGAAGGCCTTCGCAGGGCCGCGTGAGAGCCGTACCAGGGCCGCATGTGTGCGCGGATGGGGGCGACGAGTGCTGACGCTGACGAATATGAGAATGATGAGGGCGATCAAGGCTGGCCCGAAACAAATCCTGGCGCCATTGCAGGCCGCCGATTATCGGCCACGCCGCCAGGACGACGCCAAGCAACAAAACGACACCAACCAACAAAACGACACCAACCAACAAACCAACAAATCGACACCGACCAACAAAAGGACACCAAGCAACAAAACGACACCAAGCAACAAAACGACACCAACCAACGAAACGACACCAACCAACAAAACGGCACGAATCAACAGAACGGCACTGACCAACCAAACGACAAATCACTTCACGACACCAATGAACAACGCGAAATCCACCGACCGCCAACCAAACATAAAATCAACCGACACATCGAAACCAAACCATAGAGCCAGACCAACCACTGGATTCGTGAAGCGGGGTAGTCATGGAAGTGAGCCGCTGCAGCCCGCGGAAGCCATTAACAGTGACCAGAGCACCGCAATGCAGCAGCGTCCCCGGGCGGCGGCGGGAGTCTCGGATCTCCCGCGGGACTGGAGCGTAGCGAGTTCGTCCTGGGTCTGGTTTAGTGAAGTGAAGAATTTCGGGGTGCTTGGCATGGCAAAAACCTTCACTTCACTAATCTGGGGCCCCTGGAGCCCCAGGGCGTTTCAGGTCCCCTCGCTGTCTGGGTAGTCCAGGGGGTGCAGTGGCGGCTTACCAGAGGCCCTGTTCCCTAGCTTCACTTGCTTTCACCCGTGGTGCTCGACGGCCGTCTCGGAGCTGTCTTGTGGCGGCCTGGGGCAATCCCGAAGCCTCTTGGAGACATCCTAAGGCCCCAAGGCGCCACCAAGGGGGCCCCAAGAGAGCTCCCAAAGGGCCCCGAAAGGCCTACAACAGATTGCACGTTCGCGCGAATTCTTTGTACCACTTTGAGGGGTCCCTCTTGGGGCCCTCGGGGGACGTGCTTGGGGCCCTCCGGGGGCCCACTGGGGCCCCGGGAAGGCCCCAAGAACGCTCCCAGAGGGCCCCAAGAATGCTCCAAGAGGGCCCCAAGAGAACCCCCACAAATGACAAAAACGATTTGCATGAGGGTGCAACTTATTCGGCGCCTCTTGGGGCGCTCTTGGAGCCGTGCTGGGCGCCACTCGTGGACGACATGGGCTGGGCGACGGCATGTGGACCCTGTCGCTTGGGCCATCGGGGGTGCTCCCCAATGGGGCCACGAAGCGTGTGAGCGTATGACGGAATGGGCTGGGCGGCGGCCTGTGGGCCCTGCCTGTGGGGCCGTCGGTGCAGCTCCCCGTGGGGCCACGAAACGTGTGAAACGTATGCCGAAATATGCTGGGCGGCGGCCTGGGAAACCTGCCACTGGGACCTTTTTGTTGGTGGAGCTGCCTATCGGGGCACGAAATGTTTGAGGGTGTGTCAATGTGGCCTGGGCGACGGCATGTGGACCTTGCTGCCGGGACCTCCGATGAGCTCCTCATGGGGACACGAAGCGTCTGAGGGGCGTGCCGACATGGGCTGGGCGGCGCACTAAGGACCCTGCCGATGGGGCCTTCGGTGGAGCACCTCACAAGGCCACGAGACTTGCGGGGGATGTGGCGAAGCAGAGACGCGGGGGAACAAGGTGGGTGTTTTGATGATGTTGATGAGGATGGTGGTGGTATTAATGATGGAGGCGACGAGAATGCTGATGATGCTGATGATGATGGTGATGGCGACGATGACGACGGACGATGACGACGGGGACACGCGGAGAGCAGGGGCAGATACGCGAAGAGGGAGGGCGAGGGAGGAGGCCGGAAGGAATGACGCGGGGCGGTGTCTCTTCAAAACGAAGAGCCAACATTGCAATATGGTAGGAAATTTCTGGACGACCCCCCCCCCGTGGCGCGGTCAATGTCCGCGACAGCATCGCTGGCACTACGAACGAAATGTTCGAACTCTTCCTGCGACGTTATCCGCGGGGTGGATCTGCCAGGGATGGGGGTCGAAACCGCCCCAGCGCAAAGCAAATGTACAATCCTGAGAAACCCCAACCCACATCAACCGATCCGCAACAGGCACGCAAGCCTTTGACGACCCCAACGCACGTGACATCGCATAACGCGACGCGTCATCGAAGACGTTCGACGCGCGGCCTCGGAATGACATCGGGCTTCATGGAACGTCGAATGGAAAACATGAAAAACCGCCCTGTGGGCTCCGAGACCCAAAATTAGTGATGTGAAGGATTTCGGGTCTCGGACCCAATACGACACCAAGAGAAGCCCAATACGGCCCAGAGGGGCCCAAGATGGCCGAAGATGAGCCATGACGGCCCAAGGGATACTCAAGTCGGCTCCAACACGGTTTCGAGAAACCTGTTGGACTTCCCAGAACGGACCTGAGAGACGCTTCCAAGGTGCTCAAGAGGCTCCACGACGGGCCAACGACGGCAGGATGTGGCCGAGGCATTTTTCAAGATACCGCAAAGAGTGCCACGACACTCCCGGATGGAACAAGAGGACCCACGAAACCGCAGCGATGCCCCCAGATTTTGATGGGGCACCCGTTTTTCCGAATTCTCCTTCCCCACCCCCACCAAACCTTGGTAACCGGATTGAGCTCTGCATCAGGGGCTCGTGTTCGGCTTTTAGGTGTTTCATTTCAGCCTCGAGATGGGCAAAGATGGGTAGTAGACCCCTGAACGCGACGCCAAGAGGCACCCAACACCGCCATGACTTGCCCAAGTCGGCACAATGACGCTCCAGACACTTCAGGACAGCCCATTACGCCCCATCGGCTCCAGAAGGACCCCCAGGAGGGCCTCCATCGAGCGAAGGTTTCAGTTGTTCAACAAGTTTGGACGAGTTCAGGTCAAAAACAATGTCTCGCGTTCTCGCGTGCTCAAGCTTATGAGGACTCAGACGGTCCAGTAAGCCCCCAAGACTGGCCCGAGTCAGCCCAAGAGCCAGAGTGGCTCGTCGAGAAAGCCCGCGAGCCAGACTCGCTCGAGGCCGTCCAGGATGCCGAGAGCGCGAGGTTCGCCCGCTTTGCAGCGAGCCAGAGTTGTCAATGGTGTTGGCCCAGCCCTGCCAGTGCAGGGCCCAGATTGTGCTGTCGATTCTGCCGCCGGAAAACAGAGGAAGCCGAGGGATTGGGGTGGTCGCTGTGGGGGTGGGCGTGGGCGCGCGTGCGAGAAAGGTGCACCGTGAGTGTGTTTCACCCTTTAGGCCGCGCTCATTCTGTCCCCCCCATCTTTGTTAATTCAAGCTTCGCGCGGCCCGCTTAGCTTCGACGGGAAGAGGTGCGCTCTCGACCCGCGAATCAAAAAGTGTGTTTCACCTTTTCTTGGTCGATCGGCGCCTGCCCGTGCTGAAACGCACGTTGGCGCTCGAGGCGATCAGCTCGGATCTGAGACCGCGGCGGCCTAGGCTGCGCTCTCCATTTTTGCGTGAATACATATATATATGTATATATATATATATATCACGGTCTTTTTGGTCGGCGGCCGCGCGACCACGGTCTGGCGGCAACAGCGATATCCGGGACTACGGATCAAGGCAAATTACACGCGATGCGTGAGGTGCACACTATATCACGGTCATCGCCGTCATCGCAATCGCCACGGTCGTTGACAGCAGCACGACCAGCATCGTCGCCCTTATCGTATCCAACGCCGAGCCATCGTCATCATAATTTCCGTTACCTACTGCACCACTCACAAGGTCGCCATCATCACCAACATTATCATCACGGCCAGCTTCGCATTCCTTTCCGTTCTGCTACCGTTGCCCGCTCCCTCTTGCAAGTCATACTATTGCTTGTGG
>CAUYUJ010014784.1:182500-183556 GCA_963575745.1 Prorocentrum cordatum
GTGTCTGTGTGTCTGTGTGTCTGTTGTGTCTGTGTGTCTGTGTGTCTGTGTGTCTGTGTGCCTGTGTGTCTGTGTGTCTGTGTGTCCGTGTGTCTTGTGTCTGTGGTGTCTCTGCGTCTCTGCGCCTCTGCGTCTCTGCGTCTCTGCGTCTCTGCGTCTCTGCGTCTCTGCGTCTCTGCGTCTCTGCGTCTCTGCGTCTCTGCGTCTCTGCGTCTCTGCGTCACTGCGTCTCTGCGTCTCTGCGTCTCTGCGTCTCTGCGTCTCTGCGTCTCTGCGTCTCTGCGTCTCTGCGTCTCTGCGTCTCTGCGTCTCTGCGCCACTGCGTCTCTGCCTCTCTCCCTCTCTTCGTCTCTGCGTCTCTGTGTGTCTGTGTCTCTGCGTCTCTGTGTCTCTGTGTCTCTGTGTCTCTGTGTCTCTGTGTCTCTGTGTCTCTGTGTCTCTGTGTCTCTGTGTCTCTGTGTCTCTGTGTCTCTGTGTCTCTGTGTCTCTGTGTCTCTGTGTCTCTGTGTCTCTGTGTCTCTGTGTCTATGTGTCTCTGTGTCTCTGTGTCTCTGTGTCTCTGTGTCTCTGTGTCTCTGTGTCTCTGTATCTCTGTGTTTCTGTGTCTCTGTGTCTCTGTGTCTCTGTATCTCTGTGTCTCTGTGTCTCTGTGTCTCTGTGTCTCTGGGTCTCTGGGTCTGTGGGTCTCCGTGTCTCTGTGTCTCTGTGTCTCTGTGCCTCTGTGTCTCTGTGTCTCTGTGTCTCTGTGTCTCTGTGTCTCTGTGTCTCTGTGTCTCTGTGTCTCTGTGTCTCTGTGTCTCTGTGTCCTCTGTGTCCTCTGTGTCCTCTGTGTCCTCTGTGTCCTCTGTGTCTCTGTGTCTCTGTGTCCTCTGTGTCCTCTGTGTCCTCTGTGTCCTCTGTGTCCTCTGTGTCCTCTGTGTCCTCTGTGTCCTCTGTGTCCTCTGTGTCCTTTGTGTCCTATGTTTCCTCTGTATCCTCTGTGTCCTCTGTGTCCTCTGTGTCCTCTGTGTCCTCTGTGTCCTCTGTGTCCTCTGTGTCCTCTGTGTCCTCTGTGTC
>CAUYUJ010014784.1:183656-203656 GCA_963575745.1 Prorocentrum cordatum
GCGTGTGTTTGCGTGTGTGTGCGCGTGTGCGCGTGTGCGCGTGTGCGCGTGTGCGCGTGTGCGCGTGTGCGCGTGTGCGCGTGTGCGCGTGTGCGCGTGTGCGCGTGTGCGCGTGTGTGTGTGTGTGCGTGTGTGCGTGTGTGCGTGTGTGCGTGTGTGCGTGTGTGCGTGTGTGCGTGTGTGCGTGTGTGCGTGTGTGCGTGTGTGCGTGTGTGCGTGTGTGCGTGTGTGCGTGTGTGCGTGTGTGCGTGTGTGCGTGTGTGCGTGTGTGCGTGTGTGCGTGTGTGCGTGTGTGCGTGTGTGCGTGTGTGCGTGTGTGCGTGTGTGCGTGTGTGCGTGTGTGCGTGTGTGCGTGTGTGCGTGTGTGCGTGTGTGCGTGTGCGCGTGTGTGCGTGTGTGCATGTGTGCGTGTGTGCGTGTGTGTGTGTGTGTGTGTGCGTGTGTGCGTGTGTGCGTGTGTGCGTGTGTGTGCGTGTGTGTGGAACGCATGCGGGCGGTCCCACTAGGGCCTTCGGTGGAGCTCCCTATGGGGTCATCAAACGTCGTATTGGGTCGGTGAAAATACAAAATTGAATTTTCCAGGATGCGCGCGGACGGTCCCACTGGGGGCTTCGGTGGAGCTCCCGATGGGGCCACGAAGCGCTGTATTGGGCTGGTAAATGCCAAATTAGGCTATCGGGGCGCTTGCAGACGGTGGCACTGGGGCCTTCGGTGGAGCTCCCTATGGAGCCACGAGTCGTTGTATTGGGTGAAAATGCCAAATTGGGCTTGCTGGACGCATGCGGGCGGTCCCACTGGGGGGTTCGGTGAAGCTCCCTATGGGGCCACGAAACGCTGTATTGGGCGGGTGAACATTCCAAATTGGGTGTTTCGGGACGCATGTGGACGGTGGCAGTGGAGCCTTCGGTGTAGCTACCTATGGGGCCGCGAAACGGTGTAGTGAGTGTGTGAGTGTGTGAAATGCCAAATTGGGTGTTCCGGGCCGCACGCGGACGGTCCCACCGGGCGCCTCGGTGGAGCTCCCTATGGTGCCACGAAGCGCTGTATTGGGTGGGCGAAAATGCCAAATTGGGGGTTTCGGGACGCACGCGGGCGGTCCCACTGGGGGCTTCGGAGAGGTTCCTTAACGGGCCACGAAGCGGTGCACTGGTTGCGTGAAAATGCCAAATTTGGTGTTTCGGGACGCACGCGGACGGTCCCAGTAGGGCCTTCGGTGGAGTTCCTTTTGGGTTGGGGCCACGAAGCGCCGTACCGGGTGGGTGAAAATGCCAAAGTTGGTTTTCAGGACGCATGTGGACGGTGGCCTCGGAGCCTTCGGTGGAGCTCCCTATGGGGGCCACGAAGCGCTGTACTGGATGGGCGAAAATGCCAAATTGCGCTTATGGGACGCATGTGGACGGTAGCACTGGGCGCTTCGGCGGAGTTCCGTTTGGGGCCACGGACGTTGGGCTTTCGGGGCGCATGCGGACAGTGGCACTGGGGCCTTCGGTAGAGCTCCCGAAGGGGCCACGAAACGCTGTACTGGGTGGGTGAAAATGCCAAATTGGGCTTTCGGGACGCATGCGGGCGGTATCACTGGGGCCTTCGGTGGAGCTCCCTACGGGGCCACGAAACGCCGTACTGGGTGGGTGAAAATGCAAAATTGGTCGTTTCGGGACGCATGCGGACGGTCTGACTGGAGGCTTCTGTGGAGTTCCTTGTGGAGGCACGAAACGTTGTACTGGATGGGTGAAACTCAGGGGGGAGGGAGGAGGGGGAGGAAGGAAGGAAGGAGGGAGGAACGCGGGGACCGCCTCTTCTAAACGAGGACCCAACACCACAGGATGTTTGGGAACAACAACAACAACAACAACAACAACAACAATCATTTTACCCGAACGCGTGGTGTTCTCCCCAGTGCCAGGGTTTTCATACGACACCAGGCAATACCCCCACTTCGTGGGGGGGCATTACAAGCTCTACCAAATATCCAAACGACTCTTCGCGACCACCCAAACCCAGCTTCCCGCCCTATGACGTTGGGACACTTCACTTCGTGGCGTGCGGACGACCGTGGCTACTACACTGGCGTGGGGTACACACCCACAGAACCCAATGGTTTTTGGAGATTTCGGCGTGCGCGCGCGAAGAAAAAACGAATGTGTCCCGCATGGTATTATTTGACAGGGATGATGGCCCTGGCAGGTGCGCAACCGTTGTCGCAGAAGTTCGAAAAAGTTGCTCGCAAAAGCCCGTTTGACAGAAATGTTTAAAAAGTGTTGGGTTTCCTACGAATCCGCAAGAGCGCGCGGGATGAGATTTTGACATTTTTTTTTGAAAAACCATTGGTTTTTTGATGTTTTTATGTTAAAATCGCTCCGAACACTAAGGTTTTGGAAGGATTTCGTCTTGCGCGCGCGAATGTCCACTTTACCTTATTTTTTGCAAGGGATTCTTGAAATTTGATTATATTAGAACAAGAAATGTCATTTTATAGTGTTTTTTGCAAGGGAAAACGGATTACAACAAAACAACCGGATCTTGATCACACTCGAATTACCTGAGGCTTCCTCACGAAAATGATGAAAATGTAGCTGCGGCCTAGGCGCGCGCGGGGGGGGCGCGCACCAGGGGGCCCAACAATAATTATTCTTTAGAATAAATAATGTTCAACAACAACAACAACAACAACAACAATCACTTTACCCGAACGCTCAGTGTTCTCACCAGTGCCAGGGTTTTCATGCGACGCCAGCCAATACCCCCACTTTGTGGGGGGCAGTGCAAGCTCTACCAAATATCCACACGACTCTTCGCCACCACCCACACCCAGCTTCCCGCCCTATGACGTTCGGACACTTCACTTCGTGGCCTGCGGACGACCGTGGCTACTACACTGGCGTGGAGTACACACCCACAGAAGTTGTTAAGCCTACGTTCGTACACCCCACAGAAGTTGTTAAGCCTTGTTAACCCACAGAAGTTGTTAAGCCTCCACAACAGTAGCTCGCGCGAGCTCATGTAACATAAATGTTGGAAAACCATTGGTTTTTTTAGGATTCGGACAGCGCGCGCGGGTGGAAATTTTGAAAAGTCGTGCAGCTGTTTTTCGAGGACCTACGGTGCGATTCGTGTGATTTTATGATGCGCGGTGCTAAAATTCTTAAGAACCCAATGGTTTTTGGAGATTTCGGCGTGCGCGCGCGAAGAAAAAACGAATGTGTCCCGCATGGTATTATTTGACAGGGATGATGGCCCTGGCAGGTGCGCAACCGTTGTCGCAGAAGTTCGAAAAAGTTGCTCGCAAAAGCCCGTTTGACAGAAATGTTTAAAAAGTGTTGGGTTTCCTACGAATCCGCAAGAGCGCGCGGGATGAGATTTTGACATTTTTTTGTTGAAAAACCATTGGTTTTTTGATGTTTTTATGTTAAAATCGCTCCGAACACTAAGCTTTTGGAAGGATTTCGTCTTGCGCGCGCGAATGTCCACTTTACCTTATTTTTTGCAAGGGATTCTTGAAATTTGATTATATTAGAACAAGAAATGTCATTTTATAGTGTTTTTTGCAAGGGAAAGCGGGGGGGAACAAAACAACCGGATCTTGATCACATCGAATTACCTGAGGCTTCCTCACGAAAATGATGAAAATGTAGCTGCGGCCTAGGCGGCGCAGGGGGGCCGTGCACCAGGGGTCCCAACAATAATTATTCTTTAGAATTAATAATGTTCAACAACAACAGCAGCAGCAGCAACAACAACAACAACAACAGCAACAACAACAACAACAACAGCAGCAGCAGCAACAACAACAACAAAAGCAACAGACCAACCAATCGTCAAAAACGGCACCGGACCTTTCGGAGCGGGGGCCGGCGGACCGACCACCCTCCGGCGGCCCAGCCCAGATTTGGGAGCCGCGCGGGGCCGATCCCTTGCGGCCCGCGCTCGTCGTCGCACCCGCGCTCGCTGCCCCCCAGTCCTCGTCCACGTCCTCGCCGCCCTCCTCCTGCTCACCCCCTCGGGTCAGGCCAGGGTCGGGCGGATGCCTGTCTGGGCTGCCTCGGGGTCCTTCCCTCGTCGCCACGGCGTCCGTGTGGCGTGCTCGAGGCGGCGCGGGGCCCTCGTGACATCTGGGGCCTTGGCGGTCGTCTGCCTGCAGGCGGCCGCCAGGGCCTCGTTGATGATACTCCATCCATCCATCCTCGTCCTCGCATCCCTCGAAGAAGGATAAGCGGCATAAGCATAAGCATCAATCTGCAGAGCCCCGCACGGATTTCTTCGATGGGCGCTTCTGGCGCCGCCCCTGGCGCGCTCCGCGCGCCAGCGAGGAGGGGCCCAGCGCCCATCCTGGGAACCCACGCGGAGCTCTGAAGGTTTCTGCTTGTGCAGTTCGTTCGTTCTCTCGCTCCTCATCCTCCTCCTCCTCCTCCTCCTCCTCCGCCTCCTCCTCCTCCTCATCATCATCATCCTCATCCTCCTCCTCCTCCTCCTCCTCCTCCTCCTCCTCCTCCTCCTACTCCTCCTCCTCCTCCTCCTCCTCCTCCTCCTCCTCCTCCTCCTCCTCCTCCTCCTCCTCCTCCTCCCCCCCCCCGGCGGATCCAGGTCATTTGCGAGCAGTCACTTTGCGAGCAGTGGAACGCGCTCGTCTAGTGAGCTCGGCCCCCTCCCAGGGTCCACCCCTGCCCGGCTTGCGAGGCGGATGCAGCCGGCCCTCGCGGCGAGAAGCGTCCGTCCAGTGAGGCCCTAAGAGGGCGAGCAGCACGAGGGAGAGCCGCCGCTGTCTCGATCTTGGCATCGCTCGGACGTGTGCATTTTTCCTTCGGCGAGGACCATCGAGGAGCACCCTTGATCATTTGGCGAAAAAAACACGCACGAAACCGAAACAAAAACACAGGAAATGGACGTCCGAGCGATGGCCAGCGATCGGCCTGCCTCCGACAGGAGACCTCGTACAGGTACGTCGGCAACGGGGCCGGGCTGTTCGGCCTCGTGCGCATCCCGGGCGCGTCGAGCCGCTGCTGCGTCGTGCTGGTGCCGGTGGGTCTGCTTCTACTTTTGTTGCCCGTCCTCGCCTGGTATTTCTGGCCGCAGACCACCACCGGCACCACGACGCCGCAGCTCGTCACAACGACCGACGTTGAGCCATCGACGATCTCGCTGCCTGCAGCAGGTCCCGCCCCGCCGCCATGCCAGCGCAGTGAGCTGCGGGGCCACTTTTGGCGCACCGCCGAGAGAGCCTTCGCATGTGACGCTTGCCGCTTCTAGGAGGAGGAGGAGGAGGAGGAGGAGGAGGAAAAGAAAGAAAAGGAGGAGGAGGAGGAGGAAAAGGAAGAAAAGGAGGAGGAGGAGGAACAGGAACGTCGTCACATGTGACACGTGCCGTCCCCGAGAAGGACGACGAGGAGGCGGAGGAGGAGGACGGCCAGAATAAGCCCTGATGCATCAACGGTGCTGCAATACACCCTTCTCATGGCGCGAACATCGCAGAGCGGAGTTCCATGGGAAAACGCTGTCGGCCAGGAATGAAGACTAAGAAACAAATCCACGCGGAATTCACTCCGTTGTTCCCTCGCCGCTTCGGGGCTCTGCACCGACACAAGTCCACGCAAAGATCCGCCGCAGCACGTCTGCCGGGTCGGTGCAGTGGCCCTTCCTCCTCCTCCTCCTCCTCCTCCTCCTCCTCCTCCTCCTCCTCCTCCCTCCTCCTCCTCCTCCTCCTCCTCCTCCTCCTCCTCCTCCTCCTCCTCCTCCTCCTCTTCCTCCTCCTCCTCCTCCTCCTCCTCCTCCTCTTCGTCCTCTTCGTCCTCCTCCTCGAAGGCCTCTCCTCAGAAGTCCCCCGGAAGAATTTGCCTCTGCGGGCAGCACCCGCTCTGGAATGACGAGCGCCGGGTGGGCCTGCCACTCAGGCGGAAGAGGTCCCGTTTTGCAGGGAGTCGAGCCTCCACTTCTAGGTTCAAGTCGGGCCTGTCCCTCTACAGGAGGAATGTTCAAAAATAGTCCACACTTGTCCTGGCGAAGGACCCAACCATGTGCAGTTGTGGGTACCGCAATTGTGACCATCTTCTTCGGTGAAGCCCCCTTATGGGGCCACGAAGCGCTGCACTGGGCGGGGGGGAACGCATGCGGGCGGTCCCACTGGGGGCGTCGGTGGAACTCCCTGTGGGGCCACGAAGCGCTGTACTGGGTGGGTGAAAATGCAAAATTGGTTGTGTGGGACGCAGCGGACGGTCCCACTGGGGGCTTCGGTGGAGCTCCCTATGGGGCCACGAAACGCTGTACTGGGTGTGGGTGAAAATGCCAAATTGGGTTGCTGGGACACATGCGGGCGGTCCCACAGGGGCTTCGGTGGAGCTCCCTATGGGGCCACGATTCGCTGTACTGGGTGGTGAAAATGCCAAATTGCGCTTCTGGGACGCATGCGGACGGTCCCATTGGGGGCTTCGGTGGAGCTCCCTATGGGGCCGCGAAACATACTGGGTGGGTGAGAATGCCACATTGGGCTTCAGGGACGCATGCGGGCGGTCCCACTGGGGGCTTCGGTGGAGCTCCCCATGGGGCCACGAAACGCTGCACTGGGTGGGCGAAAATGCCAACTTGCGCTTCCGAGACGCATGCAGGCGGTTCCACTGGGGGCTTCGGTGGAGCTCCCTATGAAGCCACGACGCGCTGTATTGGGTGGCTGAAAATACCAAATTTGGGCTTCCGAGACGCATGCGGGCGGTCCCACTGGGGGCTTCGGTGGAGCTCCCCATGGGGCCACGAAACGCCGTATTGGATTGGTGAAAATGCCAAATGTCCCACTGGGGGCTTCGGTGGAGCTCCCTATGGGGCCACGAAGCGCTGTACTGTGTGTGGGTGAAAATGCCAAATTGGGCTTCCGGGACGCATGCGGGCGGTCCTACTGGGGGCTTCGGTGGAGCTCCCGATGGGGCCACGAAACGTTGCACAGATGCCAAATTGGGGCTTCCGAGACGCATGCGGGCGGTCCCACTGGGGGCTTCGGTGGGGTTCCTTATTGGGCCACGAGTCGCTGTACTGGGCGGGTGAAAGTACCAATTTAGTTGTGTAGGACGCACGCGGGCGGTCCCACTGTGGGCTTCGGTGGAGCTCCCCATGGGGCCACGAAACGCCGTATTGGATTGGTGAAAATGCCAAATGTCCCACTGGGGGCTTCGGTGGAGCTCCCTATGGGGCCACGAAGCGCTGTACTGTGTGTGGGTGAAAATGCCAAATTGGGCTTCCGGGACGCATGCGGGCGGTCCTACTGGGGGCTTCGGTGGAGCTCCCGATGGGGCCACGAAACGTTACACAGATGCCAAATTGGGGCTTCCGAGACGCATGCGGGCGGTCCCACTGGGGGCTTCGGTGGGGTTCCTTCTGGGGCCACGAGTCGCTGTACTGGGCAGGTGAAAGTACCAAATTAGTTGTGTAGGACGCACGCGGGCGGTCCCACTGTGGGCTTCGGTGGAGCTCCCCATGGGGCCACGAAACGCAGTACTGTGTGGGCGAAACGCAGGAAGGAGGGGGAGGAGGGGGAGGAAGGAAGGAGGGAGGAGGGATGCGGGGACCGTCACTTCAAAACGAGGACCCAACACCACAGGACGGTTGGGAAAAATAGTTTTGGGACGATGTTTGAGCAATGTTTGGCTATGTTGGTAAATGCTTTGGCAATTTATTATTTGTCGTCCAAAATCTCCCTGTACAAGGACAGGCCCGACCTAAGTCTAGACGAGAGAATCGAAAGACGTAAAATGCTAAAGCTTAGGGAAGGGTCCAGAGATAGCCTTGTTTTGAAAAGGAGCAGCCATGCATCCGTGTAAGTACTGCACAATTTCGAAGTGATGCTCAAACATGCGGAAGTCTCAAGCGAGAGCCCGATGTTGAAACAGAGCCTGCCTCCTTCTTCGGAACTGTGCAACTTTTGGAACACGGGTCATCGATTTCGAGGGAGCTTCTGGCGAGAGCCCCAGTTTGAAAAGAAACAGCCTTTTATCCACGCGGCTGCTACTTGCAACAAAGCTTTCATTTTGAACATGTGAGAAGGAGTCACGTGAGAGCCCCGTGTTGAAAAGGAACCGTTGCAAGCTGTCAAGACGAATGCGCGCGGCGCTGCAGCGAGGACCTCACTTCGAAGAAGAATCGCCCTCGGCTACGTGACTGCGTCAAGCATTTAAGACGAAAGTGCGTGGCGCTCACGCGAGAACCCGAATTTGAGTAATCCCCTCCATCACTGTAACTGTCGCAGGCCCTCGAGGCGAATGTGCGCGGCGCTCAAGCGAGAGCCCCTGTTTGAAAACCGCCCCACCAGCTGTGTAATTTGCGTCAAGTTGTTTGAGCCAAAATGCGCGGCGCTAAGGCGAGAGCCCCACATTGAAGACCACCCTCCCTCCATCCTTGTAGCTGTTAGAAAATGTCGAACTTCATAAACGAAGTGTCAGGCCAAACTCCCGGCCCGTCCAACCCACACGCCCTGGGGGCGCGACAGGGAGGAGCATGTAAGGGAAATGAATAGGGGATGAAGGCCGACACATGTGCCACTTGTCGCCCAAAAGAGGGGGAGGAGGTGGAGTAAGAGTGAGTCTGAGAGTTCCAGGACGTTGTCCTAAACAAAACCTCTCGCCTCCCCGAGCTCAGTAGACGATGACCACGGAGACATGAAGCGACGACGCTTGTGGGGAGTGACAACCTCGGAGAAGACTTCACCACATGACAGGTGCATCAGCAAGCCGTCTGGTAGCCGCCCCCGAGTGCGAAGCAATGCAAGTCGAAGGCAATGCTGGCGCCGCCCGTCTCACCCAGAACTGAATCCAGAAGGCTGCGACCGTCACATCAACACTTCCACCGCCATACTGAGCACAGGCGATGAAATACCCTGACAAAGGAATCGGTATGCCGAAGTGGGCATTGGAGACGAAACCGAAGGATACCACTATGGCAACGCACTGCACCGTTATTGAATGAAAAGGCCAGCATGGTACACGCCGATGATGTGGAAGCCCTTGCGCCCTCAGGTTCCTCGAAACGAAGCCCACGAACCATGACCAAGTAGTATGCCGCTGAACCCCAGGCGGTGTGCCACAAGGGGAGACAGCCCCTAGCACGCCGACTGCCTGGGAGGGCAGACCACCATTGAAATAGACCAGCAGCAAGCCGCCGAACCCCATGCGGTGTGCCACAAGGGAAACGGCCCCTACCACTCCGACCGACTGGGAGGGCAACCACCAGATATGTATCTCCAGGCCAAAAAAGGCTAGATTTGGAGAACCTCCTTCGTGTTCGCTTTGAAGAATCCCACGAACAGCAATACAGCACCCTGCGAGGACAAAATACAAAATTGCGCAGCCCGACCCTGGAGTCAGTCCCTCTTTGCCAGCTGGTTGAGCGACTCTAAGACGAAGATGCCGATCCGGTGCCACCCAAGTGCCACGCTGAGGCGGAGACGAGGCTAGGGCTCCCAAACACAAATCGACTGCGGAAATGGCTGCGAACCTGCGCCGCACTTGAGTGGGGTGGAGGAGGAGGAGGAGGAGGAGGAGGAGGAGGAGGAGGATAAGGAGGAGGACATCTTCGTCCTTAGCGTGATCACGCTGTCCCGTGCCGTGTCGGGGTGTCTTGTTCTTCGTCGTCTTCCTCCCTTCTCTTCCCTCCACATTTCTTTGATCCTCCTCCTGGGGGCCTCTTGGGGGCCTCTTGAAGGTCTCCCTCGGGGGCATCTTGAGGGGCCTCTTAAGGAGCCTCTTGGGAGCCTCTCGGGGCCTCTTGGAAGCTCCTTCGGCCGCCTTAGGGCGCTCTTGGGCCGTGTGGCGCCTTCGGAGTCTGTCGTGGGAGCCCCTCTGGGCCCTCTCGAGGCCCTCGTTTGAGTCCCTTCGGGGCCATCTTGGGCGTGTCTTGATCGTCATGGAGCCCCCTTGGGCCGTTTTGGAGGCCTCTTGTGCCAGGTTCGGACTCTCTTGGACCGTCTGTGGCTCCTCTACAGCCGAGTTGACGCCGTCTTGGAAGCCGCTTCAGCCGTGTTGGGCTGACGGAGGTCGGAACATGAGACAATGGGAAACTCTGCAAAGAAATCAATATGTGGTGGCCTCTCTGGGCCCTCCTTGGGGCCATCTTGGGCCGTATTGAGGGCCTCTTGGGCCGTCTTGATGCTATCGTGGACCGCACTGAAGCAATTTTGGGTCGTCTTCGTGGCCTTGGTGGCACTTCCCGGTCGTCTTGGAAGCCTCGGAGAGGTTCCGGAGGCGCTGGGTAGGCGTCGGCGCGACCAGGAATCTTCGGGCTGGTGGGAGGAGGTGCACGCGGCACTGCGCGACGAGAGGGGTGGAAGCCTTAGAAGACTTACGGAATACATACCAAGCAGCACTTGGCATTCCACCACGCCTCAACACGTCGGGAGGCACGGTGGCGGACAACGATCGATTGCGACGAGGATGACGAGGACTCGTGGAGCGACATGAAGAATGAATATTGCTGCGACAGGGTTGGAAGGGGCTGCCCGACGACACCGCCGCCGCCGCCGCCGCCCCCGCCGCCACCGCCGCGTCCCCCAGCTCCCGCGGCGCCACCCACGCCAACGACGACCCCGTGTCCCATCGATTGCAATGCAGGCTACAACGACATGGGACCACTTCAGTGGGTGCACGGATGGTCTGCGGCCAAGAAGATCTACTGCTGCAAGACTGCCAGCAAGGGTTGTCCCTCCGAGCTGCCGCCGCCCTCGGGCAGCCCGCCGTCCGGCGTGCCGCCGGAGCCAGAGGAGCGCGAGTACGATTGCGACGCAGGTTACCACGACTGCCCGAAGTGCCTGGCGACGTCTTGGTCCCCCAAAAAGATCAGCTGGTGCTTGAAGAAAAAACAGCATGAACATAATCTTTCGGAGTTCCGCGCGGATTCCTTGGATCTGCGCAGGGCTCTCTGGCGGCGCCTCTGGCGCGGCCCTTGGCTAACTCCGCGGGCCAGGGAGGGGGCCCAGGGCAGAACCAAGAAATCGGCGCGGACCTCCGAAAATGTATGTTTATGAAGCTGTTGCTCCTCTAGGTGCTGCAAGAACAGGGGCAAGGGCTGCGTGAATTCCACGTGAAACGAGAGTGTGGCAGCGCAGGTCCATCGAGGCAAAGTTGTCCAGCTCCGCCAGGGGCGGGCTCCACCAGGGGAGGACAGCACGGGGGCCGTGAGGGAGTCCGGCGACAGGGGCATCGCGGTCCCGTCGCTGCGCGCGGTGCTTGAGCAGCTCTTGCACAGCAGGCTCGGGCGTCGAGTAATGGTGGGGCGGTACATGAAGGGTGCGCGGAAAGGTGCACCTTTTGTGCCCTAAAGGGGCCCTGAGGGGGCGCCTTGGGACCAAAAGGGGCACGAAAGGTGCACGGTTTCCACCCACCCACCCCACACTTATCGCCCCCCATTAATTCACGCCCAACAGGCAAAGTTATTGCTGCGTGCTGCACTGCCCGTGTGCACAGTAGTTTAGGGGCCTCCGAGGCCATGCACGTTTTTTTTCTAGCCTCCGCTTCCGCGACGTTCGCCGCCGCTACTCCCTTGCCCGGCCCTCCCCTTGCGGTCTTTCGTCTGTTGCGCCGCGCTGGTCGCGGCGCACAGTTGTGCAATAAATATTGTTCGGGGAGGGGGTGGTGTGTGTGGACCCCCCACTGCACTGTTCAGGCAGTGGGCGGCATGGGGCATGTATTCAGGCTTCGAGGTTGGAGCCCGCTTGTGCGATCCAGTCTTTACTCGCCCATCGTGACCGCATCGCGCATAAGCTATATCGTTATACCGTGCGCTATCGTGTTCAAGTGTCTTGATATACGCCGTTGCTGTTTTGCAAGGAATGCCACCAGAGCGAAACTTCTTCATTAGTGTTTCTATCGGGCGTCTGAGATGCCCAGCCGCACTTGCACTTGCATGATATTGGAGTCGTAATTGGGTTTCTGCGAGCTGCTGGTTGTCTGACGACGCAACGACACTGGTTTGCCTAAGGCTGTTCCTATCATGAGATCGTCGCTGCAATTGCGCGTGGATGCTGCAATCAGTCGCATGCGAGGTGGGGCAACAGACTACATGGGGTGAGGTGATGGTTGACAACGGTGCTGGTGGTACGGACGTCGAGGATAGCTGTGTTGAGCTGGTGGGTTACGTGTGCGGATATAAAAAGCAGTCTGCGAACAGGTGTGAAGGGAATGTGAGGCATGTTCCCGAGTCGCACATGGTGCAGATGTGGATATGATCGCATTGCAAAGCTGATTTGCTGCGTTTTTGTAACCTGTATGCATGAATGCGTGCGCATGAATGTGCACGCACGTCCGCTCGAGAGCGCAGGATACAGTGCGCAGTTTAATCCGGCATTGAGCCGTGATGAGCATTCGCGAATGCATAGTCGAACGACTAAGTTGTTGAATACTTCGGATCGTGTCGGCGCTCCTTCCCAGTCAGGGTTGAAGCTCGGTACCAGGAGCTCCCGTCCGAGATCCTCGTGTGCTCCCAGCGCGTCTGAGCCAATCCCCGAGGCCTGCGAAGCGCATGCAGGCCGTCGGAGGCGCAGACTCCCGCAACGACACACCCGACGAAGCTTGCGGAGGTCTGCATGCAGGATAGGAGGGATACGAGGAGGAGGAGGAGGAGGAGGAGGAGGAGGAGGCGGATCGAGGAGGAGGAGGAGGAGGAGGAGGAGGAGGAGGAGAGAGGACCCGACCTTCGCTCCTGCATGACAATCCTTTCATCGTCCTCTCGGCCTGGCCGCCAGCCGCAGGCCCTGGCGGCGCCGGTCGACGGCGCCCTCCACCCGCCGACGATGCCCGGGATCGATGCTCCGCAGGAGCGCCGCCCGCCGCCTCGGGCGGGCGGCCACGGGGGGGGGGGAGCAACAAGAGAAGCCCCGGAGGCCCCTCTGGGAGCCGGCGGGCGCCTGAGAGGGGCCCTCGAAAAAGGGCCCCGTCGGGGCCAATTCTCTCGGGCTGGGCGACAGGGGGGGATTGGGAAAGGGGGGGTCACGAAATCTGCTGCATGCAGCTGGTTTCGGCCTCACCGAGGGGCCCATTCCTCGATGCATAGCCGCCTCGAGGCGCCGGGAGGCGCCGGGAAGATCAGCTGCTCGAGCTGATTCTCAACCCCCCCCCTTGCTATCCCCCCCTTTCGCCCGACCCGATTCTCTTCACCCCCCCATGTGTCAAGCAGTGGCGAAGCGTCCCGGCTCGCCCATAGCCCTACCAAACAATGTTCTGAGAACCTCTTGTGGTTCCCACGAACTGTTCTCAGAACATTTCTGGCGGAGCCTGTTTTGTTTTAACTCATCGGGTTAGCGTTCTAAGAATATGGATTCTGTTCTTAGAACATGTTTGGGTTCTGCGAACACGTCGTGGTAGGACTACAGGAATGCCGGGACGGTCGGTCCCTGCTCAAATGTGGGCCACCCCCCATTGCCACCCGCCCGGCTTCTGCCGCTCTGCCCCTTGTGTCCGGCGAGCGCACGCAGAGGGGCACGAAGGCACTGTCCGGCGTGCAGGCAGGGCGTGGTGCAGTCGGACACCGTGCCCTCCCTTCCCCCCCCCCCCCCACACACACACACACACACACACACACACACACACACACACACACACACACACACACACACACACACACACACACACACACACACACACACGATTCGCGGGTCGAGAGAGGGCCGCGCGAAGCTTGAATTAACAAAGAGGGGGAGAAGGGAATGAGCGCAGCCTCAGGGCGAGGCCGGAAGGAGGCAAAGCCTCGGGATCAGGCGGTGCCGAAATCGACGTGCTTGCAAAGGTGCGCCTTGTCCAGGAACCCGGTGGCGAAGTACCGGCAGAAGCAAAATGCTGGCCCCCCCACCACACACGCACACTCACGTTCCAGCAGGCCCCATGCTACCCCACCATACAGTGGAGACCTGGGCCAAGAAACACCTTGCTTGCCTCTATGGTGCCCCGGGTTTCTTGGGTTTCGGTGGTTTTGCTATAGAAGCGTGACGCTCCTACACCAAGAATCAACGGACGTCCTGGGGTCTCAGGGTTGGGTTTCTTGTGGAAGGTTTCTTGTGGACTGGCCTCCATTGTAACTTCGTCATCGTCATCATCACCATCGCCCGCCATCATCCTCGTCATTGCCATCGTCGTCGTTGGCATACATCGTCCTCGCCATCACCATCTGACCACGGCCAGGGAGGAGGGTGAACGAGGAGGAGCAGCAGCAGCAAAAGGATGAGGAAGACGAGGGGAGGATAACGAGAAAGGAGGCAAGGAAGGGGAGGAGGACAAGGAGGAGAGGGTGAAAGTGGGTGGGAAGAATGATGAGGACGGGCAGAAGGTGGAGACAAGAGGAGAAGCGAGGGGGATGAGGAAGAGGAGGAGGACGACGAGGCTATGGTTATTAGCAATAGTGCTTGACGGGAGGAGATCCAGCTAGCCGCTGCGCGGCCGTATGCGCGGTATTCGCCTTCTCCTGAGATTGGCCATCACTCATCGGTTTGTGCCTCCTTGTGGGCCCGCCAGCGCGGCTTAGCCCATTCGACAGCCAAATCGGGCGACTCACAACCGTGCAAGCGGGCAATTCTCCAGGCTCAGCACGGGGACCTCAACCCCGTACTGGTGGAAGCCAGCGGGGCCCAGTGCACAGCGTCGGGCGGGACTAGGACGAGGATAAGTCCGTTCTGAAACGCTCTGAGAAGGCCGCGGCGCCCGGTACATGCTCCAGAGCCGCCGGATCTCAGAGACTCTCGGATACAACCTCCAGCGTCCAACATTAGATGTTGCACCTCTGCCTCCAGCTCCACCTTTCGACTTCTATCCGCCTCCACCTATCGACCTCCAGCTTCTACCAGCTCAACACTCCGACCCCCAGTCTCCTCGTCGACATGGGCACCCTCCACCAACACCAATGCAGTAAAGACCAAGCCAATTACCACAACGTAGCCCGACTCCAACACGGACCACGGTAGAGCATCAAGTATGACGAGACACGCCCACACGGCGACGTAGCACCACCGACACACACGATTCCAACAATAACGACCGACAGCACGGCCACGATCACAATTGCGAGTACGACTAGAATCACGACTACGAGTATGGCCACGGTCACGGACACGAGTACGGCCGGGATCGCGACCACGAGTACGGCCACGATGAGTACGTCCACGACCACGGCCATATGTACGGCTACACGCCAGAACGGTCTAGCTCTAGGTACGGCTACAGCTAGGACCACGGGTACCCGTTCCAGGTTGTTTGGGTCCTCCTGCCATTGTGGCTCAAATCCAGCGCTCGCCAGCGAGGCGACCCTCGATAGCATCCTCCACACATTCGAGAAGCGGGCCCTCGATAAGTTGGGCGAAAAGCTTATCGCGGGCTTCGAACTTTTGTCGGCCTCCAACGCCAACCAGCTGCCCACCCGGTTCGCTACCTCGGTCAAGCCCGTCATGGACTCCCTCCAGAGTCAGGTCACCAAAGAGATCATCGACATCCGCTCCGAGCTTGGCGCCGCGTACGACTCGCACATCCTGACCCTCGACATCCGCGAGATTGCAGATGAAGTTCACGCAGCTGCAGCTGATGCACGGCGTGCGGCAGATGAAGCCCACGGTCGCCTTTTGCCACTCGCCGAGCAGGTGACGAAGCACGCCGAGTGGTAGAACTTGTTCACACTGCTGCGGCTGACGTTCGCCTATCGGTCGCAGAAGCTCGCACCCCAACTGAGCTGAAGACGCATGTCACCCAGCTGGGGCTGCGCGTCAACAACCTATGTAAAGAGTTCCTGGACACAGTCGACCAGAGGCTGAAGCTCATCGAAGTGGACACCGAAGAGATGCAGCAGCATATCGATTCCATCGAGCAGCACGTCCACTTCTTACAAGGCCACGAGCAGTACCCTGACAGCCGCGATGGCTCTCCCCATGTCGACAACTACCTCGACACCCTGCTGACGCACGTCAAGCGCGATGACTGCTGCAACGGCTCCATGAAGATCCTGAACTCGCTGCCCGAGCCGCATTCCGGTGGCTGGCACTCTAGCGACTGCCAGCCGCCTGCATCAGGTATTCAAGGCACTGCCGTCACCGACTCGCCCAAACCGCTGACGCAGTCCGAGACCACCGCGCTGCCCATGCCGTTCAAGACCCTCACCACGCCGCTTCCGACCGCGTCCACCGAGCTGCAGTTCGACGAGGCCGCCGACGCGGAGGCGACACAGTCCGAGACCGACGAGCTGCTCACCCCGAGCGAGACCTACGAGCTGCAGCAGCAGATCGCGTACGAGCTGGAACCCGACGAGCTAGAGTTCAATTCAGAGCTCGAGCACGTCGAGCCGACAAATGAATGTTACGACGCCTCTGGCTTTTTTTGACATCTATGTTGGCAACCTTCTCGCGCACATCCAGAAAGTCGACTGCTGCGACGATTTCACGAAGTTTCGGCGCAGTCTGAGTTCGACGAGCTGCTCATGCCGAGCGAGAACAACGAGCTGCAGCAACAGATATCTTACGAGCTGGCGCGCGACGAGCTGGAATTCGACGAGTTGCAGCAGCAGCCCGCGCACGACGAGCTGGACGAGTTTGACGAGCACGCGCTGCAGTCTGAGTTCGGTCAGCTGTTCTCGCCGAGCGAGATCGACGAACTCAAGCTGCATTTCGAGAGTGACGAGCTCCTGCGCTCCCTCACTTCTTCATTGCGGCCTGCGCCGTCTCCTTCACAGTGTACTACATCCAAATCAACATCCGCTGGGGACTAGACGCGCGGCGACCGACAGGAGCGGGATCACTTGCCCTCTTCTCGCGTCTTGTCCGCTTGCCCTCGTCTCGCCCCCCTCAGTGTACGTGCACTCCTCCTCCTCCTCCTCCTCCTCCTCCTCCTCCTCCTCCTCCTCCTCCGCCTCCTCCTCCTTCTCGCAGCGGGGGCAGCGATAGCAGCGCCCGCCTCGTCCTCCTCCTCCTCCTTCTTCTTCACGACGGCATTGCGGGAGGAGGCGGAGATAGCAGCAAGCAGTAACTATTCGAACCGATCCGCGATAAAACACCTGCGCCGAGAGGGCTGGTGGGAATATCCAGCTGCCTACGGCAAGTCCCGACACCGTGCATGGGCCGTGGGCATGAAGCTTGTCGGATGTTCGTTGAAATCTCGTGGGGGGCATCTCGCGGGCCTTTCGGGGGCAGCCTTGAAACCTTTGGGGGACCGCGTTGGGGCCTCTTGCGCTTACGGTGGAAGCCCATGCCAAGAAACACCATGCCTGCCTCCAGGGTGTCCTGGGTTTCTTGGGCCTCGATGGTGTCCTATGGAAAGCGTGGCGCTCCCACACCCAAAATCCATGGAAGTCCTGGGGTCTCAGGGTTGAGTGTTTTGTGGAAGGTTTCGGGTGGATTGGCTTCCACCCGCCAGGTCACCCGCAGAGACGCGGAGGGGATCGCGCTCCGCGCGTCGCAGCACGGGCGGGACGGCTGCCGGGCTCCACGGCGGCCTCGCGAGGGCGCGAAGACACCCGCGCGCCGCGCATCGCGGGGCGCCCCGCTCGAGGCTGGGTTCGGCGGCGAGCGAGGGGGGGGAAGCGAGGAGGCGGAAGCCTCCTCAGAAGGCTCGGAAGTCCCAGGGCTTCTGGGAAGTCCCGCCGCCTTCCGAGAAGGCCTTCTCCTTTTCACTTCCCTCCCTCGCTCGCCGCTGATAGGTGAGGTACGGCAGGGTCGCGTCGCGTCGACGCGGCGGCGACCCGTCGCGGGCGTCCAAGGCGCAGCGCCGCTGGTGGCCCAGAAGCGGCCGACCTTGAAGGATCCGCGCGATCGGGCAGCCGCGATCAGTCGAGGTTGAAGGATCCACGCGGTGTCCGGAACCAACGCGCGGGACGGTAAGGCTTCGGGCCGCGCGCAGCCCCCCCCCCCCCCCATGTAGCCCCAGCTGGCCTCAACAGGCCCCCCGAGTGGTCGAGGACGGCTTCAGCACCCGGACTCTGGAGCGCAGAACGACCCAGGGGCGCCGCCGGAGGCGGCGCCAGGGTGTCAAGACCGCCCCAGGACTTGCGCGCGGCCTATTGAGGCCAGCCGGGACTACCTGGGGGGCCGCTTGCGCGCACGTTTCAGGTTTACCAGCGCGGGTCGTTACGACGCGATTCTACCGTAGAAATATGCAGAAATACCGTCAACCCGCATAGTGAAGATGGGCAACCTTCCCAAGGGTACCCTTGCATCCTTACCTCCTCGGTCTATCCTTGGCCACCTTCACTGGCCGCGCCCCGCTCGAAAAGCTCCGACATAGGCGTCCAAGGCCCTTGCATCCTCATCGCGCATCCTTATGATACGGGCCAACTGTAGGAATTTCCGACGGCGCTCGTCCCTTCCCGCCACAGTGCCCGGGCATTGGGCGGCGGGCGCGGTGGTGACGACCGAGGGCCCCCCCGCCGCCCTCAGCAGTCCCGCCGCCACGCGCCCCGAGACGGCCTGGCTGCCTTCTCTATGTGCCGGCCGTGGCCGGGCTCCTCCTCCTCCTCCTCCTCCTCCTCCTCCTCCTCCTCCTCCTCCTCCTCCTCCTTCTCCTCCTCCGCCTCCTTCTCCTCCTCTTCCTCCTCCTCCTCCTCCTCCTCCTCCTCCCCCTCCTCCTCCTCCTGCGTGTCCCAGCTGTGGCTTTTGGGCACGGAAAAAAATCACGGCGGGAGATATAGTTGGCAGGTTTCGGCCCCAGGTGGTCCGCGCCGGGCCCCCGGACCTTCAAGAACGACTCGGGATGAAAAACAGCCCTTGGGAAAAGGGTCGGGATTTCTGGGGGCCCCGAATGGACGAATCAAGGCATCGCATGTCTTGGGCGGGGGGGTTTGGGAGCGAGGTTTGGAATGCTACAGGATACTGCCGTATTCAAGGGAGGAAAAATCACCCGACCACCATACCCAGCGTTTGCCTACTTAGCAGTCCTGGGCGTTTGCCAAGCAGTCTTGCCGTGTTCGACTCCGTCGCTGGTTGCCTTTATCGAAGGGCTTCGTCTGCATGGGGAACTTATTGTGAGAGGGGCTCTTCTGCCCTTGAGATGTGGGCCTCAGGTGGGGTGGGGCACCTGGAGGCTCGTGGGGGGGCATTTGGGCGTTCTTAGGGGCCTCCTGGTTGGCGTCTGGGGAACGCCCTCCTTGGGGCTGTCTGGGGAGGGGGGGGAGTGGGCGGATTTCAACCATGCTCCTGGGGCCTGTTCGCGGGACCCAGTATTTGGCACTTGTTGGGGCCGTCGTGGAGAATGTTGGAGGCTTTGATTCCTGACCACGGCTCCCAAGCCTCAGGCAAAATCACGCGACTGGAAAAAAGAGCCCGCCAGAGCACCCCAACGGCACCTGTGGGCGGAGGGTCTGACGCCCCCCCAAGAGAGCATTCCCCAGCGTGCCAGAGACAAGGTGGCGGAGCACCCTTGTGCTCGACTCCGGCGGGTGGTCATGATTGGAATACAGACAGCACATCAGACAGGAAGCAAGTTTGCCAACGAGCGTCTCTCGGACACGTCTGATACCCCAGAAGCCCCAGGGCCGCACCGAAGTCCCAGGGCGCATGAGGAAGGTCGAAGATGAGCGGCGAATGTGTTCCTCGATGTCGTACGGCAGCGTGCACTACCGCATGCGGCCACTGTAGGTAAGTACACGTTCGTTGCCTTGCGTGCAGCGGGGGAGGGACGCGCCAAAGAGGACGGCACGCTCTCCATTGACGTCCTCGACAGCCCCTCCCTTCAGGATCGAAACACTTCGGGACTTCGGCGCGAGATGATGAAGGTGCAGCAGGAGCTCCCCTCCCGTGAGGGGTAGGAGGAGGAGGAGGAGGAGGAGGAGGAGGAGGAGGAGGAGGAGGAGCAGGAGGAGCGAGCGAGCGAAACCCTGGGACCCTGTGTCCACTGCAATCCGAGGCCCTCTGCGAACGCAGGCCCGCGTCGGGCATCAGGGCACTCAAAAACAAAGGATCTGGGTGACCTGCAAAGGCGTGCTGTCGGTCAAGTCGCCCTGTTGGCGGGATGCGCACAAGCCAAGAGCCGCCCCGCAAGCGGGGTGTACCGCCTGGGGTGCTCCAGGTCACT
>CAUYUJ010014784.1:208656-264264 GCA_963575745.1 Prorocentrum cordatum
ATCCCTGGAAAAAAAGGTCTCCGGGAAGTCTGCAGGGAGGCCTCCAGAGGCGCGGTGGCCCCCGCAGAACCCGAACGAGCGCGCGCCCGCGGACGCGGCGACCTGCGGAAGCGCCCCCGAGCCGCAGGGGGCGCCCCCGAGCCGCAGGGGGCGCCCGAGCCGCAGGGGGTCGCTCGAGCAACCCGGCTGCGTGCGCGTGAGAGTAGCCCTTCGCTGGAGTGACCTTTGATGCGGGCCGGGCGAAAGGGGGGGATAAGGAAAGGGGGGGGGGACGAGATTTGCTGCATGCAGCTGGTTTCGGCCCCACCGAGGGGCCCATTCCTCGATGCATAGCCGCCTTTTCGGCGCCGGGAGGCGCCGGGGAGATCACCTGCGTGAGCTGATTCTCAAGCCCCCCCTGTGCTATCCCCCCCTTTCGCCCGACCCGATTGATGCGGGCCTATAAGGGGACCCCGATCGCCGACCGGGGGGCGAGAGTGACGTCTTGCGCGGTTGCGGTCGCCCCCCCCCCCCCCCGCGGCCCCCCCAAGGCCGCGCCCCAGAGGACACTCCTGCCCAGGGCCACTCCTTGCATGCAGCCGAGCAACAGGGGCGCTCGAGCAGAAGGGGCGCTCTCGAGCGGACGGGGGGGCCCAGAATTGCAGACAGGACGAGTCAGGTCAGCGGCCTGATGCGGAAGAGGTCGGGGGATGCATGTCATACACCTGCGTAATGATCTGCGCAGTGCCCTGCAGTCGGTGCGTCCTGGCAGGATGGCGGTCGAGGCTGGAGCGAAAGATGCGCAACGGACGAGCCTGGCGGCGGCGAAGCGTGCTAGAGCGAGATGTGGGGCGAAACGCACATCGTCTCAGGTGCAGCTGCCAGGCGAGCCCGGCCGTAGCCGGGAGCAGCGGCGGGCCCGAGGTGCACGAGCGGGGACTGGGAGGGGGGCGAGGACGACGACGAGGAGGAGGGGGGGGGAGGAGGAGAGGAGGAGGAGGAAGGAGGAGGAGGAGGAGGAGGAGGAGGAGGAGGAGGAGGAGGAGGAGGAGGAGGAGGAGGAGGAGGGAGGAGGCGAGGAGGAGGAGGAGGAGGAGGGGGGAGGAGGAGGGAGGACTCGGAGGAGGGCGAGAGGAGGGCGAGGAGGACTATGAATAGGAGGAGGAGAGGAGGAAGGAGGAGGAGGAGAGGAGGCGGACGGACGGAGGATGGAGGAGGGGAGGAGGAGGAGGAGGAGGGAGGAGTGAGGAGGAGGAGGAGGGAGGAGTAGGAGGAGGAGGAGGAGGAGGAGGAGGAGGAGGAAGGAGGAGGGGGGGGAGGAGGAGAGGAGGAGGGCGAGCCGAGACAGCGGTGGCTAGCCCTCGGTGGGGGGCGCGCGTCGCTGCGGCCAGCGCAGCTCGAGCAAACTTGGTGCGCTGGGGCCCCAGGAGGGCTCCGGGGACCGATTCTGAGCTGCCGCTGTCTCAACCTGCCTGCCCCTCAGGAGGAGGGGGGGAGGGGATGGAGGAAAAACAAAGTGGAGGAGGAGGAGGAGGAGGAGGAGGAGGAGGAGGAGGAGGAGGAGGAGGGAGGGAGGAGAAGGGGACGGACTGGAGAGGAGGGAGGAGGAGAAGGAGGAGGAGGGGGAGGAAGAGGAGGAGGAGGAGGGAGTGGAAGACGAGGAGGAGGAGGCACAGGAGAGGCGCCAGGCAGAGAGCGGGCCAGCCATCGGCCTCGCTTGTCTGGCCTCGCAAGGACATCGCCGAGATGAAGCGGCGGGAGTCCGTCATCGCACACGCCCCGCGCTCAGACAGGGGCACCCCTCGTCGTGGGGCGGCTGAAGATACGTGCAGGGGGGCTCTTCGGCTGGGTGCGGGGATGCGGGGGACGCACTTGGCCTCGTTCGGACGTGTGCACTTGTTATCAGCGAGAACCATCGAGGAGCACCCTGGACCATTTCTTAGCAAACAGAGCACACACGAGAACCGAAAAATGCACGGAGGAATGGACGTCCGAGCGATGGTAAGGAGACGCCCCATCGCAGAGCCTTCCAGAACGCCCGCAGAGGCGCGCCCACGTTCTCGGGGCCCGCCAGCTCCCCTCGGAGACTATAATGTGGTGCGTACGCAGCGTTGTCGTTCCTTCGTCTTCGTGTTTCTCTCGGCCCAGATGCGTGAGAGTGTCCCCGCGTCCCTCCCCATCCTCCGCGACCGCCCTCTCCTCCCCCATCGTCCAATCTTGCATGCGGGTTACAGTTAACCCGCGTAGTAAGGATGGGCAACCTTCCCAGAGGTACCCCTTGCATCCTTGCCTCCTCCGCCCCCCCTTGGCCACTATCGTCGGCCGCGCCCCGCTCGAAAAGCGTCGAAGTGGGCGTCCAGGGCCCTCGCATCCTTCTCGCGCATCCTTATGATGCGGGCCGGCTGTGCGTGAGAGGGCCCCCGCGTCCCGCCACCTCCTCCGCGGCCGCCCTCTCCTCCCTCCTTCCACTCATTGCATGCGGGTCAAGACTGGCCTCGCCTCGCCTCGCCTTCCACTGGGAGTCGCCTCGCCTCGCCTCGCCTCGCATGCGGGTCAATCGGCAGCTCCGCAGCCCGGTCTGGCTCCACCCGCGAGCGGATCGCCTCTTGCCGCGCCGCGGCGGAAAAGCGTGCGGAGAGGGCGCAGACGGACTGGACAGATTGACGGACAGGCAGAAAAGGAGAGGCAGATGAGCGACGCCTAAAAAAAGGTTCCGTCTGCGCCGACATTAGCGCGCAAGTCGCCCGCGTAAGGTCGCGCGTAAGCGCCCTCGTCTCCAATGCAGCGTGCCGCGCTGGCGGCACGCGTGAGCCACTGCGGAAGGTCGCTATGCCAATTCGCGTAAGACCCGTGTTTGATCGTCGCTCAGATGGAGAGACAGGGAGAAAGGCAGAATTACGTACGGAGACAGACTTAAGTCATCTCATACAGAGACTGGAAGTCAGACATGCACGCAGCATTTCACAACCTACCTGAGTGAGCAAAACCATGAACAAGGTGTGGCATGGCATGGCACCATATGAATGCGATGTTCCGAAATGGGACACTGATAACCTTGGGTCCATTCCCTGACCGGGAAAAGAAGCCATTCCGATGGGTATTCGTTGAGTGTTGCATTGTCCTTGGCAAGCGTGGTGGTGATAGTGTGGCACCACGATTATGGTACTTCTTTCTCTTTGGACCACGAGCCAGCAGGCGTGAAATATGTCGGCATGCACGGCCGACAGAGCGTGGGCGCACGATGATGGTCAGGTCAACCAGTTCGAACGAGTGAGCGGTCCCCGACCATTCCCACACACGCTCCCTCCCAAAACATAAGAACAGATGGTGGCGCAATTTGATGTTGGGACTGGAATGACTGGAATGCGCTCCCACCTAGCGAACGGAAGACGCTCGCGCGCGGTCCCGCTTCCGACGAGTTGGCGAGGGAAAGCAACAAAAACATGCGGGCCGTGCGCGGGCAGGTGCCGAACTTCAGAGAATCATTGCGCGTGCTGCGGCGCAGAGCCCCAGTTGGTTGCTCCGGGCGGCCACTCAATTTCCGGCGAGCGCGGCGAAGACTATTGCATGTGCCGCGCCGGAACCGCATTGCCGCTCTCGCGCGCAAGTTGCGCGGCGTTTGGGCGAAGACAGCATGTCGCCCACTCCCGCACGGCCCCGCCATGCGGTTGGGCGAGTGAAGCCTGCGCCGCGCCCGCGCGGGCACGGAACTTCCAGGCGAGATCTGCACGCGTTCTCAAGCGAGGACGACAAGCCGCCCGCTCGCGCGCGGCCGCGGCCCAGAACGACGTGGCGAGTGAAGAACAGGCGCCGTTCCGAGGCGGCGGCGGCGTCTCTTCCAAGCGAAACCTGCGCGGCGCCGAGGCAAGAGCAACGGTTCGGTCCTCGCGCGAGGCCCAGGCCCCGATGTCGAAGAATGGACGAGCCATAACTGCGTGCCGCGCCAAAGCGGGAACACAACACTCCGTCAAGATTAGCACGGCGCCAAGTCGAGACTCACGTTTCGCCCTTGCGTTCTGGATGTGCGCCCTGTCCAACTCCCGCCACGCATTTTGCAACGTCGGCGACGAAACGTCCGTGTTGAAAAGGGAGACGTCGAGTTTGCATGTTGGGAGGGAGGGCCTGGATGGGTGTGCTATCGGCCACATACGTGGCAGAGTCGGGGTAGCAAAGGGAGGGGGGGGGGGGGGGGGGGGGGGGAAATCGCGGTGCGCGCACAGGCGGAAGCGGAACTTCAAAAAGTCCTTGCGCGGCAGTGCGGCGAGAGCACCGTTCAGCCGTTTTTCTCGGGCGGCCACCAAGTTTCCAATGAGCGAGGACGGAAGATACGGCGCGCCGGGGCCGCACTGCCCTTTTCACGCAACACTTGCGCGGCGCTTGGGCGAGGACAGCATGTCACCCGCTCACGCGCGGCCCCGGCCCCAGCGACTTGGCGGGAAAAAGTAGGCGCCGCGCCGGGGCGGTCGCGGCACTGGAGACGCCGAAGCGAGAGCGACGTGTTCGTGTGGGCTGCGCGTCGACGGTTTGGCTGGCGAACACTGTGAGCCGCGCCGAAGCGGGAGCTCAAATCTCAGGAGAACAGTGAGCGCGGCGCCGAGACGAGAGCGACATGTAACCCTTTAGCATGGGATTTGCGTTCCGTCCCGCTCTGGCAAGGGATTGGGCAACGTTGGCGTCAAAACGTCCATGCTGAAAGGGAAATCGCAGATGTCGTCATGCCTTTTCACCCGGAGGATGGGAGTGCTCTGATGGGTTCGCCATCGGCGGGCGATGTGACAAAGTGGGATTCTGCACCAATGAAGAATCAGGATACAGGAACAGTCAATGACCATCACCACACCAGAACACACGCCTGACAGCCTCATGATGGAGTCCGTATCTTTGTACGTAGCTTCCAGCTCGAGGCCACCTGGTGTTCCCAGTGTGCAATCACCAGGCGCTCAATTATCATACGCGTGGTCATGGCAACCGACGCGACCGAGAACGTTCTCGTCGTCCAGAGAAAAGCTCGACCCACTTCCCACTATTCAGGAGGGAAAAACACAGACACAATTAAACGTCGACTTCCAAGAAAGCAAGGGAAAATTTGGGAGGTGGGGGGGCAGGCGGAAAGCAAGAAAAGATGAGAAAAGATTGGGAATCATGGGATCTGTGTGCCTTTGCTTGTGTGCTCCTGGCCCCTTCAACTGTGCTGCTGCTCCTGTGCTGTGAGCGCACACGCTCCCAAAGGTTGCTGTCTGCTGTGCACTGGACGCGGGCCCCTTTGCCCTTCAAGCTGCCGAGGCCCTACTTTCGGCCCCGTCTTGTGCGCTGGGCCCGCCGGGATCCCAACACCACCCTCCCAAGGGCCGCGAGCCCCAGCCAGAACCGAACCTACGATTCTGCAGAGATCAGACGGGGCCAGGACGAGGGTGAACCCGTTCCAGAGCGTTCCGGAACGTTCTCAAAGCGTTCCGGAACGCTCTGGAAAGGCCGCGGCGCCCGAGACATCTTCCAGAGCCGCTGGATCGCAGAGATCCCCGATTTATCCTCACCCGAATTCATCCTCGTCCTGGCTTCGTCTTAAGAGAGGCCAGCTATATCATTGTCAGTCGCCACATCCAGGGATCAGCTGAAGCGAGCAGATACTCAGCTTCGCCATCCACTGTTGCGTGACAAACAGCATAGAGCAGATGGAAGGCGAAAGAGCATTCTAACCTACACCTCCCTGGGACAGAGCCAGAGCTCATCCTCACCCTCCTCCTCATCCTTCTTTTCCGTCTCCCCCTCGTATCCTCACACTCCGCTTGCCAAGGTGGTTGGAGACCTGAACGACTTGGTCAACAGGCAGTTCGACATGGCGAACGAGTATCACGGCTCTAAGGAAAGGAGAGTGAGGAGAGGGAGGAGGAGCGGAGGAAATGAGGGAGACGAGGACAAAGAGGACGAGGAGGTGCAAGGAAACTCCAACCTGGATGAAGGCAAGAGCAGTGTTGAGGGGTCCCCGTTCCCATGTCTCGCCTCCGAATGTGCGCTCAAGGCGCGCATCGGCCACTCGAGGTCTAGAGACCAGAGAGACACGCGTAGGTTTTGTCCATAGGCCAGGCCCGTGATGCGTCAGATTCGCAGTATACCTCTCGGGCCGGACGAAAGGGGGGGATTGGGAAAGGGGGGGGTACGAAATTTGCTGCATGCAGCTGGTTTCGGCCCCACCGAGGGGCCCATTCCTCGATGCGTAGCCGCCTCTGGCGCCGGGAGGCGCCGGGAAAATCAGCTACGCGAGCTGATTCTCAAACCCCCCCTTTGCTATCCCCCCCTTTCGCCCGAGCCGAACCTCGTGGCACTCGGCCAGCACCTGCGACGCACCGCACACGGGGGGGGGGCGCTCGTGCAGGAGTCTGCCCAGGAGGCCTCAGACCCTGGAGGATTCCCTACTTGATAAATGGCGGCGGTGCTATCCGTGGCCAGGCCTCAATTGGCTCCTCCTCCTCCTCCTCCTCCTCCTCCTCCTCCTCCTCCTCCTCCTCCTCCTCCTCCTCCTCCTCCTCCTCCTCCTCCTCCTCCTCTTCTCTTCCTCCTCCTGCGTTTCCTTATCTAAGGGCTCTGCATCCAATACCCTCACCGCAGTTGGCTGGTACCGCCAGGGAGCCGCGCGGCCGCTTCCCCCCCCGATTTCGTAATAAAGGGAGGGGGGGTCTCATTTCGGGGGGGGGGTCTCTTCCAGACTATCTTGGAGGGCCTGGGGGGTCTGGGGACGATGTTTTGGAGGGTTCTCCCACGGGGGAGGTCTGAAATGGCTTGTCTTGGAGGGTCCAGACCCCCTCCCTTTTATTACGAAATCTGGAGTATCCACGGCCAGGCCTCCATTGGCGCTTCCTTATCTAAGGGCTCTGTACCCAACACCCTCGCCGCGGTTGGCTGGTACCGCCAGGGAGCCGCGCGGCCGCTTCTCCTCCCGACCACCCTCCAACCGGGCCCGAGCTTGGCTGCCAGGGCCGCTGCGAATGTCTCGCTGCATTCCGCGCTTGCTGGGCTGCGTGCGCCTGCGGTGCCCAGCCCCGCGCCTGCGGCCGTTCCTGCCGCCTCCGCGCTGCAGTCGGACCGGGGTATGAGAGCGAGGTCAGTTCAGGGAGGGGACCGTAGGGTTCTGCGTGCTTCCTCCTCCTCCTCCTCCTCCTCCTCCTCCTCCTCCTGCTCCTGCTCCTGCTCCTCCTCCTCCCCCCCTACCCCTATTGCTGGATGTTCTTGTTTCATCCTGGGCAGGGCACCCTTGGAGATGTTCTGCGTGTTTGGGCCGGCGGAGAGGGCCTCCGTGCTCTTGCAGGGTGCTGCTTGGGCGCACGCAGGACCTGCTGCAGCCCGTCGTCACCAGCCGTATCTGATAATGGCGGCGGTGTGATCCATGGCCAGGCCTCAATTGGCGCTTCCTTATCTAAGCGGTGTTATCCATGGCCAGGCCTCAATTGGCGCTTCCTTATATGAGGGCTCTGTACCCAATACCCTCGCCGCAGTTGGCTGGTACCTCCAGGGAGCCGCGCGGCCGCTTCGCCTCCCGATCACGCTCCAACCGGGCCCGAGCTTGGCTGCCGGGGCCGCTGCCGATCTGTCGTTGCCTTCCGCGCTTGCTGGGCTGCGTGCGCCTGCGATGCCCAGCCCCGTGCCTGCGGCCGTTCGTGCCGCCTCCGCGCTGCAGTCGGACCGGGGGTACGAGATCGAGGTCAGTTCGGAGAGGGGACCCTAGTGTTCTGCGTGCTTCCTCCTCCTCCTCCTCCTCCTCCTCCTCCTCCTCCTCCTCCTCCTCCTGCTCCTGCTCCTCCTCCTCCACCATCCTCCTCCTCCTCACTCCACCTCCTCCTCCTCCACCTCCTCCTCCTCCTCCCCTCCGCCTGCCTCTCCTCGCGCCTCCTCCACCTCCTCCTCCATCCACCTCCTCCACCTCCTCCACCTCCTCCTCCTCCTCCTCCTCCTCCTCCTCCTCCTCCTCCTCCTCCTCCTCCTCCTCCTCCTCCTCCTCCTCCTCCTCCTCCTCCTCCTCCTCCCCCTCCTCCCCCCCTACCCCCATTGCTGGATGCTCTGGTGCATCCTGGGCAGGGCACCCTTGGAGATGCTCTGCGTGTTTGGGCCGGCGGAGAGGGCCTCCGTGCTCTTGCAGGGTGTTGCTTGGGCGCACGCAGGGCCTGCTGCAGCCCGTCGTCACCAGCCGCTCCTCCTCTCCTCCCCGCCCAGCCCTGCCCCGGGTCCCCGCCCCTCCTCCTCTCCTCTCCTTCTCCTCCCCGCCCTCCTCCTCTCCTCCTCTCCTCCTCCTCCTCCTCATCCTCACCGCCCTCTCCCTCCTCCTCCTCCTCTCCTCCCCACCCGCCTCCCTCCTCCTCTCCCCCCCGCCCCGGGACTCCCTGCCTTGCCCCCCCCCCCCCCCTCCTAGGGCCCCGCCCCGCCCGCTCTCGGCCGCGTGCGCCGGCGGCCGATCCGCCAGGGCCCCCGGGCAGCGCGCCAGCTGCGTGAGGTGGGCTTCTGTTGGTGTGCCTCCTCTCGGGCCGGACGAAAGGGGGGGATAGGGAAAGGGGGGGTACGAAATCTGCTGCATGTAGCTGGCTTCGGCCCCACCGAGGGGCCCATTCCTCGATACATGGCCGCCTCCGGCGCCGGGAGGCGCCGGGAAAATCAGCTACGCGAGCTGATTCTCAAACCCCCCCCCTTGCTATCCCCCCCTTTCGCCCGACCCGATCCTCGGCCCCTTCGCTTGCCCACATCTCGGATCCACGGACGGACTTCGGCGGCGAGCGAGGGGGGGGGGAGAGGAGAAGGAGAAGGCCTTCTCAGAAGGCGGCGGGGCTTGCGGGAGGGTACCTTAGTGTTTGTCGTGGTTGTTGGATGTTCGTGTGCATCCTTGGGAGGGCCCCCTGAGATGTTCTGTGTGTTTTGGCCGTCGGAGGGTCTCCGTGTTCTTGATGGGTGTGATTCTCGCCTAGGTCCGACCGTACCCACGACTCTTCTCCACGGACAGACTATAGTCAATCACAACACGCCCGCAACATTGATTGGCGGTGCGGCCACGGAGGCCATACAGAAGTACGCTCGATCAGGGCCGAGGCCCGCTTCGCCGATCCACGCATGAAGCCTATCCAAGTTCGCGCGTGCCCACAGAGTGGAGGGCGAGAGCGCGCGATTGCCGAGATGCCGCCCTGCATCCGTGCACATGTTGCGGCGGTCGGGGTCAAGGGCTCGCAGTCGCAGGGGAGAGCCCCCGGACGAAGCCCCCCGCCTGCCCCGAGAGCGCGTTTGGTGGCGCGACGGGGAGGAGCGAATAGTGCCAGCGCGCGAGCCCCGACCATTGTATCTCTGTATATATAAACTATATGCATATATGAACACAGAGATATTATATACATATATATACATATATGCGACTAGAAATATACAGGTATGCGACTGGCAGTACCAGGCGCTCGCTACACGGTGCACCCATTGACGTGCAACCAGGGTGCGCAGGAGTGTGGAGTGGATTTTAGGGGGGGAGGGGGGGGCGCGGAGGGCGGGGAATCGCCCAGGTCCCCGCGCGGCGACACGCGGTGATCAAGGCCGTGTGCGAGAATGCACACTGTCAAGATGCCGCGGCAGTAGCATCTCAGCATGGCTCCGCGCGTATCTCCCCTTTCCCCATGGCCTCCCTAGTCTTGCGCGCGCCGCCAAGGAGCACGACCTGATAGCGTCCGTCATCGGGGAGTTCCCCGCCAAGGCCACGGCGCCTCGCGCGGGGTGGCCAGCAAGCGTTTGGGCGCCTTTGTTATTCAGAGGAGGAGGAGGAGGAGGAGGAGGAGGAGGAGGAGGAGGAGGAGGTCCCAGGTCCTCCCAGGAAGCAGCCTCAGCGACGGCATGCAAACTCCGAGCAAAACATTCCACGGGAGCAGGGGTGGGCTTGCATTGGTTGCTGGCCCTTGAGAGCTGATGTTTATTGCGACAGCCAGGCTGACGGGGAGGGTGAAGCGTATACATCCTCTCCCGTGGCTTCCTCCTCATCCTCATCCTCCTTCCCTGCCCCCCCCCTCCCCCCTTATGGGCAGTCAACCTCCTCCTCCTCCTCCTCCTCCTCCTCCCTCCTCCTCCTTCTTCCTCCTCCTCCCCTCCTCCTCCTCCTCCTCCTCCTCCTCCTCCTCCTCCTCCTCCTCCTCCTCCTCCTCCTCCTCCTCCTCCTCCTATCCCCTCCCTCCCCATGTTCCTTCTCTTCCTTCATCCGGATGTTCCACCATCACTTCTCCACCCTCCTCCAGTTCTTTTCCTTACGAATAATTGGCCCCTGTCGCACCCCGAGCCATGTCGGTAGGGCGGGTCGGGCGTTTCTCTTGAGAGTTTCTTAACATTGATAAGCTTGAAGCTTACAAGTTCGCAAGAGCTTCACGGATGGAGGGCGGGTAGTTTTCAAAATGTGGTTATCGCCTTCGTGCCGCACGCTTTAATAGTTGGACGGCGGTTATGTTTCAAAATGCGTCTCTCGCCTCAGCGTTGCGCACATTCGTCTTCTAAGGCTTGCAAGAGTTTTACGGGCGGAGGGCCGGTGGTTTTCAACATATGGTTATCACCTCAGCGCCGCGCGCATTCGGCTCAAAAGTTTGCAAGGGGTCCACGGAACACGATTCACGAGACGTCAACCATGAGCATATTTGAAACGGTTGGAATGCTTAAGACGAATGTGCGCGGCGCTAAGACGAATGCGCCCTCCCTCCGCACAATTCTTGCAAACCGTTGAGGCGAATGCGCGCGGCGTTAGAGCGGGACCCACAGGTTGAAAATACGCCGCGCTCCATCCGCGAATCTCCTGCAAACCTTTGTATGACGAGTGTGCGCGGCGCCAGGGCGGGAGCCGCATGTTGAAACCGCCGCGGACGCAACAATAGCGCTGACTCGCAGCGTTGCAGTCCCGGGCATTGTGGTGTGGCACGGCCGGTGATTCTCACACGGTTGTCCTGCAACGGGGCACGTCCCGCAGCAAGAGCAAATTCTTGTGGAGCCCTATGGAGAGGGAATTCGGAAAGAGCGAGTTTATTGCAACATCGTTGATGCGCCTTGGGTTTATTATGGTCCTCCTCCTCCTCCTCCTCCTCCTCCTCCTCCTCCTCCTCCTCCTCCTCCTCCTCCTCCTCCTCCCTCTTCACTCCTCACTCCTCACTCCTCCTAGCCCTCAGAGGGGCGAGCTCTCATTTGGGCCCATGTGGGGCGCCACTGCGCTGGACCTCCCAGGTGCTTACCGAAGTGGCACCCGTTGCCCTGTCAGCAGCCCCCAAGGGCGAGCGCGAGAGGGCAAGAAGCAGGAGGCAGGGGTGCCCAGGGGAGGGAAGAGGCGGGAGGGGAGGAGAAGAAGATGGTCACGCGAGCAGTGCTCCGCTCAGCACAACTGACTCCACCTCGGGAGGGTTGGAACATTCATCTACATCAGTTGGTTATGACGATGCTAGTACTGCCCGCCATAAGAGCAATGACTTCAATGAGGCGGTCGAGACAGCGCCAGAGATGCCAGCAGCGAGAACAGGCGGCCTCACACCGAGTGGCCCCCCAGACGGGTTGAGAAGCGCCCGCCTCCAAAACCGTGTGAATTGATGTCAGCCGGTGGCAAGGTGCGAGATGCCCGCCGCGGAAGCAAGCAAAACATTACATCCGGTGGGCGGGAAAGCGGGAAGGATACCCGCCAGCGAGACGGTGTAATCTAAAACTCCATGCGACTGGCTGCAGGGTAAGAGAAGCCCGCCACGAGAGCCAACTAGCTCAACCCAGTTCGCAGTGACAGCGTAAGGAATGCGAGGGGGAGGGGGACGGTGATAAGGAGGAGGAGGAGGAGGAAGAGGAGGAAGAGGAGGAGGAGGAGCGAGGATGAGCAGTGAGGAGGAGGAGGAGGAGGAGGAGGAGGAGGAGGAGAAGAAGGAGCGTGGGAGGTAAAGCAGGAAGCAACAGCACGCAGCAGCAAGCAAAGGCGCGCAGCAGCAAGCAAAACTGAGCAGCATGAAGCAGCCGCGGACGACGGCGATCAGCTGCATCCGCAGCAACGGGTTCAAGCACCAGCGCTTCCCGTTGTGCCCGAAATAGATTCGGAAGGCAATCGCCTCGCGTGAGACTTCCGGAGCTCAGAAAGGGTTGTTTTTCAGAGTTCGCCTCTTGGTCTCCAAAAGGGATGACGATGGCTCAGCAGAGCTCCAAGAGGGACCCAACAGAGTCCAAGTGAAGCCCCTGGAGGCTAAAAAGTGAAGGTCCCCAAGCAGCGGCGGCGCGTGTGACATCCCCCGAACATGTGGATTGCGATGGAGTTGTTTATCAAATTGCCCTTACCCAATGAGGAATTCGGGTGGCCGCAGAGGGCTACAGGAGGGCCACACGCATCGAAATCTGTTTTCTCGATAGAAGACGTGTTGATCATAGATTTCTGGGCAAGTTGGCGAGGCAGCTTGGTAATCACAGCCTGTTGCGCGCGAGACACTTCCAAACACGTAAACGTTGAAACCATCGTTATTTCACGCATGTATTGTTGGCTTCGAGAGGAGTCTAAGATGACCTGAGGGGCTTGGCATCGCTCGGACGTGTGCATTTTTCCCCGGCGGGGATCAGCGAGAGGCATTTGGGGTCAGATTGCCAAAAATACACGTACGAAACCCACAAATGCACGGGGAATGGACGTCCGAGGCGAACGAGGTGAGGTGAAGGAGGAGAGAGGAGAACGAGGACGCGGAAAAAAACGAGAGCATGGGCGAGGCGAGCGGAGGAGGAGCGGGGTCTGCGAGGAACGACGAGGAACAGTGAGGAGGAGCAGTGAGGAGGCGGAGCGAACAGGAGGAGGAAGGTGATAAGGAGGAGGAGGAGGAGGAGGAGGAGGAGCGAGGACGAGCAGTGAGGAGGAGGAAGGGGAGGAGGAGGAAGAGAAGGTAGAGCGACGAGGAGCAACGAAAATGAGGAGGAGCAAGAAGGGATGGAGCGTGGGAGGGAAAGCAAGAAGCAGCAGCACGCAGCAGCAAGCAAAGGCGCGCAGCAGCAAGCAACGCCTAAGGGCACCAAGCAGCCGAGAGCGAGGGCAGTCGGCAGCACAGACAACAAGAGACTCAAGCACCAGCGTTTCCCGTTGTGCCCGACATGTATGTTTCAAGGGACTGCGGCCCTTGGAGTAGGGATCCAGCGTGAATTACGTTGGACCGTAAGCTTTCTGGACCACGGACTCAGAGTAATTAGTGAGGGATCGTGGCCATGGTAGCCTGGATCCGGCTTAATTCGAATGGGATCGTGGCCCTGGCAGCGGGACCCAATGTAAATTACAAGTGGCCTTGGGAGCACGGATCCCTTGAATTGATTTCGATTCGTGGCCCTGGCAGCGTCGATCCAGCCCAAATTATGAGGGCGCATGGCCTTGGGAACACGAAACTTGTGTAATTTGGTAGGGTCCGCTGGGCCAGGAATCGTAAGGCGTCCTGGGAGGGGGCGATAGGACGCTCTAGGGAGCCGGGGGCAGGCCCAACTGCTAGATTCAATCTCCTACGCCAAGTACACCAGCATTGAAGCCAACGCAACGTGATCGCTCACAGCCTGGGGGTCCTCAGGAGGTGACGGCGAATTGCACGAATCCGAATGAGCCCACGCTTCACGCGCAGCGTTCACTGCGCAGCGCCCATCAACAGAGGAACGCATCGAAGCGCAGGGGCCATCCTTGATCCCACGTCCTGGCTCACAAAGCGATGCTCGTTGCCAGTTGCGCTCGGCGGCTCCGTCGCCGTCATTTGGCGGGTTCAAGGAAGGGTCTCGCCTTCGAGGGGTCGATAAGGTGCCAGCTCTTCCTCGGCGGAAGGCAACGGAAGGCCGGCGGAAGGCGGCGGAAGTAACAGTCAAAGCCGCCTCCCAAGAAGAGGCACAGTTTTTTGCTTCAGGGTTTTCGGAACCCGTCATCTGTTTCGGACGCATTGCTGACTCGTCGTTCTATCTCCTCCGTCGCATTCCTCCTCTTCAGGATTCTCTTCGTCGCCCTCATGCCACACAGTGGCAGGCGTCAGAACTGCCGCGCCACCTCTAAGAGAGGCGGCAGGTCTTGAAGCAGCTCTCTGGGAGGGACAGCCAGTGGCACCTCCCCAAGACGGCCACCGAGGCCCCCCCCCCCGACGAGCCCCAAAAGTGCCCCAAACGGCCCCAAGAGGCCCCCACGACGGCGTCCGAAGGTGACGCGCCCAGAGAGCCTGAAGACGGCCCGGGAGGCCCGCAAGAGGCCCCTTAAGAGGCCCCCAAGAAGCCCCAAGAGGCTCCAGGAGGCCCCAATGTGGTGACGAGCGGAGATGCGTCAGAGGCAGCAGGCAACCTGGCGCTGCTCAGTCATGGGAGGCCCCCGGTATCTTCCGGCTCGAGCTGACGGCCCATTAGCCAGCACAAGTTTCGCCACCGCAGTCGTGCATGTCTTGGCCGTAGATCAGCATCTCTTTTTTGGTTCACGGGCGCTTCTTCGATGCTCTAAGCTTCGTGGACTTCCGCGATCTGCATCGATGCGACGAGGGCAAGAAAAGGCCCCAGGAGAGGCCAGTCCTCAGCTCCTCGCCCCCGGAGGTGGATGCATAGGAGGAGGCGCAAGAGAGGCACGGCAGCAGCAGCGCGCTCTGACAGCGGCCCGCGCCCGCCCGAGGTCGGCGAGATCCAGATGGTTGCCGCCCCAGGTTGCCGAGATCTGGGGCGGGTGTGGCCACTGGCAACACAGAGCCTTCCAGAAGCGGCCTCGCCTTCGGCGCCATCGCGCCCTCCGCGGAAGCCGGCGGAAGCAGACCGGCGGCGGATCAACAGGCGGAAGGGGGCGGCAGTGAAAGCGATGCGCCGACACGCTTGAGGCAGGGCTCTTGCAGTCTGACGCGCCGGATGCGCCTGGGAAAGAGAGAGGGAGGGAGGGAGAGAGAGAGAGAAAGGGGGAGCCAGAGGGAGGGAGAGAGAGAGAGGGAGGGAGAGAGAGAGGGAGGGAGAGCAGAGGAGGGGCGGCCAGCGGCTGCATCAGTTGCAGGCTGCGGCAGGGAGAGGGGGGGGGAGGAAGCAGGGGAAGGGCGGCCATCGGATGCACAAGCTGTGGCTGGGGACGAGGAAGGGAGAGCGGAGGAGGGGCGGTCATACACTGCATAAGCTACGGCTGGGAAGGAGGGAGGGAGAACAGAGGAAGGGCGGTCATCAGCTACATCAGCTGCGGCTGGGAGAGAGGGAGGGGGAGCCGTCATCCTATGTCCTCCTCCCCCCTCCTTCTTTCTCCTTCACGATCCCCTTTCCCCTCTCAATCATCCCCCCCGTCCTCGTCGTCGGCCTCCTGCTCTTGCTCCTGCTTCTACTTCGCCTCGTCCTCTCCCTCCTCCAACCGTCTTTCTTATGATAAGCACCCCCTCGTCACACCACCAGACGTATCCATAGGCTGGCCAGGCGTTCCGCTAAATATTCCGTCACAAATGACGAATATGAAGCTAGATACCCTTGCCGATACAGGGATAGAAGACAGGTGGCTTCCAAACCACGGCTCTCGCCTTAGCGCCACGCACGTTCGTTTCGAACATTTCCAATACAAAGATGGAGGGCCAGTTGCTTCCAAAATGCGGCTCTCGTTATAGAGCCGCGCATGCTCGTTTGAATATTTCCCGGCCGTTGCAAGGATGGAGGCCAGTACGTGTTCGAAATGCGGTTCACGCCGTAGTTCCGCACGAATTCGTTTGAAGCATTGCAAACAGTTACATGGATGCATGCAATGATATACATATGCATGTGTCTATATATATATATATATATATATTAAAGAAATGTATAGTCTGGCCTGGATTTTACGCCGCGCACGCTCGTCTTTGACACCAAGCTGATCGCCAGCTGCTCGGACAGGATACTGCAACGGCACGCGGCGACCCCGACCCACGAGGCCCGGAAAGGGATTCGTTCCTGGCCGCCCCGCCGTGGCTGCCGAGTGCAGGCGCGCGGGCCTGTCCCCGTCCGCGCTCGCGCGGTGGCCTACAGTCAAACACCCTCATAAGGACGCGCGACTTTGCTCAGGGTACCCTGGCGTCCTTGCTCTTCCTTGCTCTTGCGTCCTTGGGGTTTTCGTCGTCCGCCGCCCCAGAAATCCCAACTTCGGCTTCCAAGGGTCTTGCGCCCTCACCGCGCGTCCTTACTGGGGTTTCTGACTGTATGTTCACGCCTTCGACTTCAAGGCGGCGTTCCCGTCGCTTGTCAGGCGATGGGTAGAGCGCTGCCTGCCGCGCAGCGGGATACCGCGCGGTTGCGTCGACGTCATCGGCGCGCCGTGCATGAAGTGCGTAGAAACGGCAGCGTGCTGCGGGCTGGCCGAGTCCCGCGCCTCTTGCTTCCTGTTTGCGTCGCTCGGCGGAGCGACGCAGGGGGGCGCCCTCAGCGGGACGCGCGGGTGCGTCTCCATGGACCAGGTGGCGAGGGCCCTGCTGGCCGCGGTCAGCGACGAGGGCATGCTGTCCGCCTGGGCGGATGACTTGGGCCTGCTGCTGCGACTGACGAGGATGGCCCAGGTGGCGGCGGTCTTCTCTCAGGTCCAGGCTTTGGCGAGCCTCGCCCTGGCGGCCAGAAAATGCGCCACGGCCCCCCTGTGGGCAGCCTGCGACGCGGCACTGGCGCAGGCGCTGCACGAGAGGCTGGCCGAGACGAGGTGCGAGTGGGATTTCTTCCAGATCGACGGCAAAGCGAAGTTTCTGGGCGCCTTCATGGTGCCGACAGCGCCCCTCGACGCGGTCTGGGAGCTGCCCTGCTTGAAGTGGTGGCGCCGGAGCCGTGCAAGTGGAGCGTCAGGATCACTTTCGAGCCTCTCGGCGCGGGCCCACAACACTGCCAGCATCAGCTGCTTGTCGTACGTGGCCCAGTTCTTCTCAACGCACCCTGCGGCCTGCAGGCGCGAGCGTATGTTGCTCCACAAGGTCCTGCGACTCCCGCCCCCCCTTTCCGTAATACGGACCTGCTGGCTTTGGCGAGCGGGTTCAAGTTTCTTGCGCCGGTGGCGCTTCAGCCTTAACCCCAGGAAGCAAACAGTAAACCCCCCGGCGATATCGCTAGCACAGAAAATAAAATAAATAATCATTTTGTGCGGCGTCCTCCAGCGATATCGTTAGCACATTAAAAAATAAGATATAATAATCCAATAATTAATTTGCCCCCCCGGGCCCGAAGTTGGCGGCAACGCGAGGCGACAGCCTGAAGAACCAACGCGCACGAACGCTTGCCAATGGGTTCCCGCCTTGCTAGAACACTGGGAAACTGACGCGCATCGGAAATCAAAGGTAATTAAATCAAAAATGACAAACAATGAAATCACCGCAAGCAACTATACTTGAAAGGACCCCCCAAAGGAATCCCAGAGGAATCTCAGAAGGAAGCCCACGCAGAATATCAAAGGAACCCGATTGGAAATTCAAAGTAATCTCAAAGGAACCCCACAGAAATCGCAAAGGGATCTCAGCGGCAGCTCAAACGAATCACGAAGGAATCTAAGGAATCTGGAAAACGCGGGCTCGCGTGGACATAAGCAAACCCTATTGCGGCCGCAGTAAGGAAATTGTTTTTTCACGGGGTCCTATGGGAGAGTCCACGGAGGGATATCGCAGACGGATTCCGCGAACCCCCCCGTGATATGTTAGCACATTTTTTGAAAATAAAATAATCCACAGGCACCGGAGGTCGATGTGATGCTCCCTTCAGGGATTGTCGAAGGAATGTCAGAGGAACTTGAAAGGACCCCCAAAGGAATCCCATAAGAATATCACAAGGAATCCCACGCATGATATCGAAGGAACCAATGGAAGTTCAAAGCAATCTCAAAGGAGCCCAACAAAAATCGCAAAGGCATCTCAGCGGCAGCTCAAACGAACCACAAAGGAATCTAAGGAATTTGGAAAACGCGGGTTCGCATGGACATAAGCAATCCCTATTGCGACTGCACTAGGGAAATTGATTCTTTCAGGGGATCCTATGGGAGAGTCCACGGAAAGATATCGCAGACGCATTCCGCGAACCCCCCCGCGATATGTTAGCACACTTATTAAAAATAAAATAATCCACCGGCCCCAGATGTCGATGTGATGCTCTCAAGCAATGGGGCATCAAAGGGATATGACCGGAGCCTCAAGGGGCCCCCAGAATAACATCAAAGGAACACCAGAGGAGTCTCAAAGGAGTCCTAAAATAATCACAATGAAAACGGCAAGGAATCTCAAAAGAAGCCAATCGGAGTATCAGAGGAATCACTGAGGAATCTTACAGAAACGCACAGAATCACAGGAAGCGACTCTGGGCAGGTGTGCCTTGTCGCTGGGCTCTGGACTACAAGGGGACTGGGCATTCAGAGGCTTGTGGAGGCCTTTCTGGATGCCTCCTGGGAACCTCCGGGGACCTCCCCTCCGCGGACCTCTGGTGACCTGCGGGGGATATCGCTTCCGCCCCGGCCCCGGTGCCGGAAGCGTTATAAATTCCTCTGATGAGGGGGGGGGGGGGTTACTAATTGCTTCCCAGGGTTACACACTGGTTGTCCGATGGCGCGCGGTGCGAACGACGGTTTCTGGCTGGCAGGCGCTCGTGCTGCGGCTCGCCACGGAAGCCGAGGGGCAACCCCCGTGGGGACGACTTCCCCCGACCCTTTGGATTCTACGCAGAGCCATCGTCCAGGAATACGCGAGCATGGTGGCCCGGCAGGCCCAGCCGCACATCCCAGTGCAGCGGATTTGGGCAGCCATCACCGCCGCGGAGGCGGAGCAGAGGGCGGCAGCGTTGCTGACGAGGAAGCCCATGCTACAGACGTCCTTGAGCCGCTCCTTGCCCGCTGCGCTTGACCCCGCGTCAAAGGTGGTGGCTCTACGGAAGCGGCCCCACGCCTGGGGACTTGGCGCGCCGCTCGCGATGCAAGGCCGCTGGGCCGCGCTGCGCGGTCTGCTGGCGCATGTGCCTCCATCGCGGCAGCGGGCGGCCCTCAAGACCTTGGGAGGGGGATGGACTTCGGCTGGCCGCATACACATCATGCAGCCGCGACCTTGCTTGTTCGGCTGCGAGGGCGCGGCGGACGACACTCTGCACTACCACTCGTGCAGGAGGCTCTGGCACTGCGTGGCGCTGCCGCGCTCCTTCCTGCCAGGTTGCCAGGTCCTATCGGCCGTCGTTGGCTGGGCAGCCCGGCCGAGCACGCCAACGAGTGGTCCTGTAGGGCGGTTCTCCGTGGGCTTGTGCTCGCGTTCCACGTCTACCACCTCCACAAGAAGTTTTTCCACGAGCACGGACGCGCCGCCCCCGTCGACGCGGCTTCGGGGATCTGGCTCGCGGCCCTTCGCCGACCTCGGCTGCGGTTGCCCCCCGGCCGCTCACCTGGCGCGGCGCGCCGCCCGGGGCCTTGCTGGCACGGCCCCGGACGTGCCCCGGCGGGGCGCGCCGCCCGCGCGGGACTTGGGCCGAGTCCCGGCCCAACGCGGCCACCCATCTGGACGCCCGAAATGGGCACGGGAAGAATGGGTACAATGCCCAACAGCAGTTTTTGTTCATTCTGAACAGGGCTCGCTGTCCGCGCCGCCGGCGGCCTGTGCACATTTGAGACAGAAGGCCGCCTGCCCAACAGCGGCCGCTGTTGCTTTGGGACAACATTTGTTCTTGGGCACTGTACCCATTTCTTCCGTACCCATTTCGGGCGTCCAAAACCCAGCGCGCGGGCGGGGGCGGCCCAACGCGGCCACCCGGCCCAACGGGACTTGGGCCGAGTCCCGGCCCAACGCGGCCACCCGGCGCGCGGGCGGGGGCGGCCCGCGCCCGCGGGCGGCTCCAGCGGGCACGGCGGCACCCGCTGGAAGGCCCGCCACAGCGCCCACGCACGGCGGGCCCAGCTGCGCCCCCGGCGGCCCCCGCAGCGGCCCCGCCTGTGCACCCTCGGCTCGTCTCCTGCGGGCCGGAGGGCCGGCCTCCCCCGCGGTGAGCCCCGCTCCCGCCTCGCGGCGCTGCGCCCGCGGCCCCGCCGCGGAAGGCTCGTGGCCGCGCCTCCTGCGCGCACTCCTGGATCCTCGAGGCTCCTGCGCCCGGGGGGCCTCCGACATCGTGATCTGTGGCGCCGCGGGGGCTCCCCGAGCTCCCGACCCCGCCCCAGGGAACAGCTGTTTCGTTCCGAGCCGTGCTCGGACGGCCCCGGGCAAGGGGCCCCCAGAGGCCCGCAGACGGCTCGGGGTTCCACGTCCCGGTGTGCTCCGCGGCGCGAGGAGGTTTGAGCCCCGGGCGGCTTCGGGGCCGCACGTCGGGCCTCTGGCGGCCGAGGCATCGGCGAGGCATCGGCGGTGCGGCTCGATGCGCAGGCCGACTTCCTCCACGCCGACTGCGCCGATGCGTCGCCGACGTCGCCGATGCGTCGCCGATGCCTTGGGGATGCGTCGGCGATGCGGCGCGATCCTCCGACCCCACCTGCTCGGAACCGACGTGGGAGGCACCAGACGATCACGCCCGAGAGCCTCGATCCTCGAGCGTTGACCCTCGTCGCGGCTTCTCCCCCACAGGGAGGGCTCACCGAGGTCCTCGCGGGCAAGCTCTCCGACGACTGCCGCGGGAGCGCGAGCCCCGTGTCGCCCAGCAGCGCCAGAGAGGAGGCGAGCCCGGAGGCCAAGGCGCGGCGGCGGCAGCCCCCCTGTCAAGAAGGACGGGGAGGAAGAGGAGGAGGAGGAGGTGGAGGAGGAGGAGGAGGAGGCGCAGGAGGAGGAGGAAGAGGAGGAGGAGGAGGAGGCGCAGGACGAGGAAGAGGAGGAGGAGGAGGAGGAGGAACTGGTTTGTACTCGACGAGTGAGGTTTCTAAAGACCGATCCCGGTCAGTGACGTGAGCGAGGAAGAGAAATAGGAACATGCTGATGCGGAGGAGGAGGAAGAGGAGGATGAGGAGGAGGGGGAGGAGGAGGAGGATATGTGCGAGGGAGAGGACGAGGAGGAGGAGGAGGAGGAGGAGGAGGAGGACCCAGCCCATCCTTGGCGTGAAGAAGCGCGGCGGAAGGTTCTAGCAGCGTTCGTCCTGCCAAGGCCTTTTTAACCTGTCAAGAACAGGCCGCGATGGAAGGCAGGCCACAGGGAAGGGGTCGAGATCTCCAGGGATTCATCCTGTGGAAATGACGTCGGGGGCCGGGAAGGAGGATCGAGGGCTGGGGTACCCAAAAGGCGTACGACAGTCCGCCGACCCCCAGAAGAGGACATCATGCGCGGCTTCCGAAGTCGTGCGTGCTGGTTGCCGTCAACCGTTTTTGTTTGCTTGCGTGCAGTTGTTGCGGGTTCGTCCTCCTTTTCTCCGTGCTTGTTGTTGGGACTTCTGGGAGCCTCAAAGGCCTAGGTTCGGGGAGGAGGATCGAGAGTTTGTTTTATTGTCAGTTGTTGATGAAGCATGGGCTTCTGGGGGACCTTCGTCGACACGACTGGCGCCGCCCCGAGCGTCTGGTCAGAATGCAGCCCAGGCCAAGTCAAAGGTAGTCCTTCAGGGATGGGGGGGGAGCAGACTTCGGGCGTCACGGAAAAACACGAGACTGGAGCCATCATAAGAATTGCCCGGGAAGAAAAGAGCTGGTATTCGGAATGGGATCGAGAAATCCGGGGGGGGCATGTCACGAAAGAGGCATGGCGTCGGATGGTTGGGCCCCGTCTCCCTTCCCAGCGGGAAAGCGGGGGGAGGAGGAGGAGGAGAAGGAGGAGGAGGAGGCGGAGGAGGAGGCGATCCGAGTAGAGTGCTCACTCCTCGGTCGCCCACCTCGACGAGAAGAGGCCTTGCCCATCGTCCACTCAGCCGTGGGGCGGCAGGCGGGCGGCGCGGCGAGGAAGAGACCGCTGCGCTCCAGCCACGCGGCAGGAGGAGGAGGAGGAGGACCAGAGTCAACCCATGACGCATCAGCGATGCTGTAACATACACGCTGGTCGTTGAAAGTAGGTACTCTTGGACTCCCAGGTCCCAATCCACTTCAAGCGCCTTCCTACCTCAAGAATCGAGACGCTTCTGCTGTCTGCTGTTATTATCTGGGAGGACCTGGGCCCAATCCACTTTGTCCGCCTTCCTACACTTCATGCTTTCACCTACTTCTCCCGACCGACGTGTACCCCTCCCGACGCAAGGCCTCCCCCCTCCCGAGAGTGCGTGCGAGGAGGCCTTCCCACTGCGGGGGGTGCCCCCCCCTGGCATGGCGGGCGCCCAGTGGGCCCGCCACTCGGGCCAGACCCCCTGGTCGTGGAGGCTCCACCCTCTCTCCTTCCAGCTACAGCGGTACAGAAGGGCAGGATAGCAATGCACGCCGGTCGTTGAAAGCAGGTATTTTTGGGTTCCCAGATCCCACTCCACTTCGAGCGCCTTCCTGCTTCAAGAGTCGACATGAGTTGGCTGTGTTTTGTTATTCTCTGGGAGGGCCTGGACGCAATCCACTTTATCCGCATTCCTACTTCATGTGTTTACCTACTTCTCCCGACCGACGTGCACAGAAGGGCAGGACGTCAATAAAGTGTCGACAGCACCGTGCTGAACCTGAGATGCTCTCCAGCAGGGTGCGTCCTGTGCAGGTTCGAGGTTCAGGACCTTCAAACTTGCAGCAGTTCCAGGCGAGAGCCCCAACTTGAAAAAGGGCCGCCTGGCATCCGTGCAGCTGTTGCACACCTTGGAATCACTCGGCATGGCGTTTGGGGAAGACTCTTGGCGAGAGCCGCACTTTGAAAACGAAGCGCGAAAACGAAGCGCGCTCCATCCTTGTACTGTTTAACTGTTGGAGATTGTTGCAACGCATGCTCGCGACGCTGAGGCAAACACCGCAGTTTTTTTTTTATTTTTTTAACTAATAGAAAAAACTTGATCCCGTGCAAGTTTAGAATATGATTGTGACGACGGTGCGCGGTGCCAGGGCGAGAGCCCCACTTTGAGATCGAGCCGCCCTTCGTCCGTGCAACTGCTGCACCATTGCGAATCGCGGGCCTCAGGATGTTGTAAGGAAGTTTCGGGCGATCGCCAGTTTTTGAGAATGGCCCAGCCTCCTCCTCCTCCTTCTCCTCCTCCTCCTCCTCCTCCTCCTCCTCCTCCTCCTCCTCCTCCTCATCCTCCCCCCTCCTCATCCTCCTCCCCCCTCCCCCCTCTGCGCGCGGCGGAGCACTCCGCGCCGACCCTCCCGCAGCCTCCATCCTTTTGACTGAATTGGAGACCTTCGACGCTTTAAGGTCTTGAAATTCTTCTGAGCACATCATCGCACTGCCGCTCGCCACGCTCGCCCAAAAATTCAACTGACAAATGAAAAGCTGAGGGCAGTGTGAAAAGACCTCGCTGTCTGAAGGAATCTCATCCTGCTCATGCACTCATGTACTCACGACTGTAATGCGAATCGATTCGTGAATGAGTGTATTGCCTTCGTTTGCATCTCTCCCGCCACGGCGAGTTCGACCGTTGGAGTATTAACCCTTCTGTTGAGATCTCACCCGCTCGTTTGGAATCTCACCCCGTCGCGGATGGCGAGACGGGGGGGTGGACGGCCAGGCGCCTTACAAGTGAAAAAGAGGCGGCGACCAGATTTCACAGCTGCAGATCCAGACGAAGGTACTAAAGACGGAGAAGGAGGTCCGGCGGGGACTAGTCAATTCCAAGTTGGCGGTATATATCTCCGCTTTCCCCTCCTCCTCCTTCTCCTCCTCGTCCTCCTCCTCCTTCTTCTCTTCCCCCTCCTCCAGTAGATGGACCATATTCCGAACTCTTACATACGTGAGGGGATTATGATCCTCCCCCCCGCCCCAGAAATCAAGCAGGTTTCAGTATGGGTGATGGCTTCAGAGCTCGAATGCTTCTGTTCACTCAAGCCTCCTACACTGCCGCACCCTCGATATGAATTTGACGGGTCCGGGGTAGACATCTTGCGCCACAGGGTCCGAATTTCTTGTCCCTGTACCGTTTTCCTTCTGCTCTATGCGTCGCTTCGCCCCTCTCTCACTAGAGCCATGTGAGCGGCAAAGGAAAACGGGTTCGCCTTCGCCGACACTGGCGCGTATGCTGCCTGCGTGAGGTCGCGTGTAAGCGCCCTCGTTCCCAGTGTAGCGTGCCGCGCTGGCGGCCCGCGTAAGGCACCGCGCACGTTCGCTGTGTCATCTCGCGTAAGATCCGGTTCTTTTCGTCGCTGATGCGGCACATGCAGCATGGTGGGCGCCACGGTTTTCGGATGCTTTCGGGACTTCGCTGGGGGGGCGGTCGGGGGCGAGCCTTTGCCTTCCGAGTGGCAGTTTGGGCTTCGGTCGCTTCCGCTCCTGGTCCACCTCCTACATCCGGCTGCCTGTGGCAAGTCCCGCCACCGTGCCAGCCCAGCATTCTGGGTGGCGACTCTTCGAGGGTGGGAGACCGCGATTGGGATGGTGAGGAGGATCAGGATGAGGACGAGGAGGAGGCGGAGGACGGGGATGATGATGTTGACGATGATGATGATGATGATGATGATGATGATGATGATGATGATGATGATGATGATGATGATGATGATGATGATGATGATGATGATGGTGATGGTGATGGTGATGGTGATGGTGATGGTGATGGTGATGGTGCTGCTGATGGTGGTGATGATGATGATCATGCTTGTGATAATGTATGTGAGAATGTTGATGATGACGATGATGCTCACGGTGATGATCATGATGATGGTGATGGTGATGGTGATGGTGATGATGATGATGGCGTCGCTGCTGCTGGAAAGCATGTTCATGATGATGATGATGATGATGATGATGATGATGATGATGGTGACGACGCTGATGATGATTTTGATGATGATGAGGAGGAGGAGGAGGAGGGGGAAGAGGATGAGGATGAGGAACGAGGATGATGAGGATGAGGATGAGGATCTGGATGAGGACAATAATTGTGATGTTGATGGTGATGGTGATGAGATAGTGATGGTGGTGAAAATGATGGTGACGGTGGTGGTGGTGGTGCTGGTGACGATGTTGATGAGATTGATGATGATGGTGGTGAGGACGACGAGGACAACAACGATGATGATGATGATGATGATGATGGATGCGGTGGTGATGATTATGGTGATGGCGATGATGATGATGATGATGATGATGATGATGATGATGATGATGATGATGACGAAAATGGTGATGAGGGGAAGGCTGCGGAAGAGGATGACGATGAGGAGCGATGATGATGATAATGATGATGAGGAGGGTGAGGATGAGGATGAGGATGAGGACGAGGATGAGGATGGTGGTGGTGATGATGAGGAGGATGAGGATTGCGATGATGGCGACGACGGTGATGGGGATGCTTGAATATGATGAAGCTGATGATGCTGATGATGAGGAGGAGGAGGAAGATGAGGATGAGGATGATGAATATATGCCGATGGCGGTGGCGACAATGAGTTTGATGGCGATGATGATCATTATGATGATGGTCATGATGCTGATGATGATAGTAGTCATAAGGATGATGCTGATGATGATGATGATGATGATGATGATGATGATGATGATGATGATGATGATGATGATGGTGGTGGTGGTGGTGGTGGTGATGGTGATGGTGGTGGTGGTGGTAGTGACGGTGCTGCTGATGATGGTGGTGGTGGTGATGATGATGATGATGAAGATGATGGTGATGAGGTGAAGGCTGAGGAAGAGGATGAGGATGATGATGAGAAACGAGGATGCTGATGAAGATGAGGATGAGGATGAGGATGAGCATCAGGATGAGGATGAGGATGAGGATGATGATGGTGATGACGAGGAGGATGAGGATTACGATGATGGCGACGACGGTGATGGTGATGCTCGGCAATGATGAAGATGCTGATGAGGAGGAGGAGGAGGAGGAGGAAGATGAGGATGAGGATGATGACGATGGCCGTGGCGGCGATGATGATGCTCATGATGATGATGCTGATGCTGATGGTGCTGATGCTGATGCTGATGCTGCTGATGATGATGATGATGATGATGATGATGATGATGATGATGATGATGATGGCACTTGTGAGGATGATTGTGATGGTGGTGGTGGTGATGATGCTGGTTGAGCCGTCGTGGGGCCCTCTTAACCGTATTATAGGTACCTTGGGGCCGTCGTGGGGGCCGCTTTGGGCTGCCAAAAGGTCAAATAAGGCCGTCTTGGGTACCACGGGAGGCCGTCTTGGGCAGTCTTGGGGCCGTCTTCGATGCATGCCTCTTGGGCCATCATGGGGCCTCTTGGGCCATCTTGGGACCCTCATCGGGGCCTTTTGGGCCGCATTGGGCCGATCATGGAGGCTAATTGGGCCGTCTTAGCGGACGGAAGCACGAAAAGGCGAGAATAGGAAATCATTCAAAACCCAGAGGGAGGTCAATGAGGATTGTTTCTTCTTTCCCAGTTGGAGGTCTTCGTGTGACCCTTTTGGGCCCTCTTGGAGACATCGTCTTGAGGCCATGTTGGGCAGCCCTGGGGCCACGTTAGGCAGTCTTCGAGAGACCTTGGGCCATCTTCGTTTCTTTGGCTGCCTGCATGGGCCGTCCTGGAAGCTCGGGTTGCGGACACGGGTTTTTTCAACGAGGGATCTTGGCCTCGGGAGGGCGGACCCACTGTTTTTGTCAAGGGACTTTGGCCTCAGGAGGGGGGGCGACGCACGCGGATGGACGCGGTACAATACAGAAACCCCACCAGACAGCCTTTGGCACCTTGTCACGCCTCAACGTGCGAAAGGCACGGCAGAGGCGGATTCACACTCTCTTCCCCCGTCCTCCACATTCCTCCTCGTATTCGCCCTCGTTCTCTTCGTCCTCGTCCTTGTGCTGCTCATCCTCCTCTTTGTCCTCCTGCTCCTCCTCGCTATCCTCACGTTCTCAACGTCGTCCTCGTCATCGCTTCTTCGTCGCCCTCGCCTTCCTTCTCTTCTTCTTCGCCAAATACGCACATTGGACTCAAGCGGCGCTTCCCGTACTTGTCCGATCAGGTTCACGCTCTGTTCCCTTCTTCCGTCTCCTCCTCGGCCACTGCGGCTCCAACTCCCGCGGGTCCGCGAGCTCGCCACAGGCGAGCTTGGGGGCGGTGCCAGACGGGCAAGATGGGTGGATCCTTCGATGCTCGTCTCCTGCGCCTCCTCCTCGGCCGCCTCTTCCACCTCCTCTCTCCTGGCTATTCTGTTTGGCACACCCCTCACACGTTTCGGGCCCCATAGGGAGCTCCACCGAAGAGGATACGCACCACCGCGGTATTCACAAGTGCATCTAGTCGGATCTCTCGCCAGAATAATTTCCTGGATGCCGCGGCCCTTCCGCAGAGGTCGGTGCCGCGGACGTGGGGCGGGACGCCCGCCAAGCCTCCGTGCGCCAGCCGCCTCGCGTCGGCCGCCCGTGATGCTGCGGGACCGCTGTGCGCAGGAGTGAGCAGGCCGGTGAGGCTCCCGGCTGCTCGCAGGCAGCCCGCCCACCCGGGGAGTCCCGGCGGGCTTCAGCAGGTCCCCCGAGCAGTTTGGGGCGGCCTCGGCAGCCCCGCTGGCTCCAGGGCGTCGAGACCGCCCCTGGGTTGTCGGGGGGCCTGTTGAGGCCAGTTGGGACCACCTGGGGGCCAGTCTGTGTGCAGCCCGCAGCCTCACCTGCAGTCAACCAGCACGGTAAGGATGAGCAAATTTCCAGGGTTACACTTGCATCATTGCACCTTCGGCCCAGCCTTGGCCGCTTTCGCTGGCCGCGCCCCGCTCGCAAAGTGTGTCGGCATGGCCTTCCCAGGCCCTTGCATCCTTATCGCGCGTCCTTCTTCTACGGGTTGACTGTACCTGGGGGGGGGGGGCCTGCGCGCAACCCGAAGCCTCACCTGGCAGGCAGCCACACTGGCCGTCGAGCCACCCCAGTGCAGCTCCCCCCCCCGCCACATCTTCGCCCGCCGCGGCCCCGACCGACGACCGAGAGACCGTACGGGCCCACCGCGCCCCGCCCGCCGGGCCAGAGGCGCGCCCCGCGGAATCGGTTGAGAGCTCGCCAGCTCTTGGGTTTACACTGGTCCCCCTCCTCCTCCACCTCCTCCTCCTCCTCCTTCTCCTCCTCCTCCTCCTCCTCCTTCTTCTCCTCCTCCTCCTCCTCCTTCTCCTCCTCCCATTGTATTCAGGGTGGTGTCCGTCACTAGGGCGCCCCTCTGTGGATCGCGTACTTTCTCCTTCCCCCGCCTCATCCTCATCCTCATCTTCATTTCCCTCCTCCTCCCCCTCCTCCTCCTCCTCTTCCTCCTCCTCATCATCATCCTCATCCTCATTCTCTTCCTCCTCCTCCTCTTCTTGTTCTGGCCGCCGCCACCACCGCCACACTCCTCCGACGTCGGCGTGGCCGACGGCGTCGAGGCAGGTGCGCCCGCGACATGCGCCTTCGCGGGAACCCGCGCTCTCTCTCTCTCTCTCTCTCTCTCTCACTCTCTCTCTATATGTTTCTCTCTCTCTCTCTCTTTCGTTATCTGTCTCTCTTTCGAAAGTCGTGCCCTACATCAGAAACGAAGCCACTGTTTGGCACCAGGAGGGCCTGGGTGCACGAGCTGCACAAGGAGGGCTAGAGGAACAATCACGGCATGACACAAGGAACGAGCCCCTTCCGAACCAAAAGCGGTCCTTACCGCAGCGTCGTGGCTGCACTTCCAGGGCCACTGCCCCGAGGGGTGGGCCAGCCGCCCGCACGGCGGGCTCTCGAGATACCCCCCCGCCCCGCCCCCCAAGAGCGCCGAAGAGCGCCGCGACGAGGTCGGTCGGCTGGCTGGTGAGCCACGAGGACCCCCGCAGTTCTCGGGCGGCTCGAGGAGAAACCGCGGCGGCGAATCGTTCCGCCGTGATCGGGGTCCTGGGAGGCCGTGCCCAGGCACCCAGGGCCGTGGCAGACGACTCTCGGGATGAGAAGTCGGTCCCAGGGAGGCGGGGAGGTGGTGAGGCTTCGGCCTGCGCGCAGACAGCCCCCCGTCCCAGCTGGCCTTCACAGGACCCCCGAGGGGCGGTCTCGACACCCTGGCGCTGTCTCGGGTGGCGTCCCTGGGTTGTTGCTCCGCGCCCCAGTGTCGGAGTGTGAGACCGCCCCAGACTATTCGGGGGGCTGCTGAGGCCAGTTGGGACTACCTGGGGAGTTGTCCGTGCGCAACCCGGAGCATTACCAAGGGAGAGTGTCTGGGGGGCCAGCGGCTCGAAAAGGTCGAGTCATCGGAGGTCTGGGGTGGGTCTGTCGGCAGATCTCGGCCAGGCGTTGCTGACGCTGCGTGCTGCTACTCGCTTCCGTTCGGGTCTATCTTCGCGACCTCGTGGGGTCTCGTTTGGGCTTCTCGCGTGCGTGTTGTTCCTGGCCTCTTCTGACCTGTTGGGTCGTCTTTGGCCGCCCGCGGTCGCTCTGATGCACGCCGCCTTCGGAGCCGATCTCCGAAGAGGGGGAAGCGGCATGAACATAACCTGCCGGAGTTCGCGCGGATTCCGTGGATCCGCGCTGGGCCTCCCCCCTGGGCGCGCTGAGCGGCGTTTCCGGCGCCGCCCTGGGCGCGCTCCGCCCTCCAGGGGGGGGGGGGCCAGCGCAGATCCGAGAAATCCGCGCACACCGTCGAAAGTGCATGTTCACGCCGCCGTCTGTCAGGAGGGGAAGAAACACACAGACACGAGGAGTCGTCGATTCCCCAGAAAGTATGGGAGGTGGGGGGGAAGACAAGAATTCCTGAAAATATTTGAAAATATGGGAAATCTTGAGATTCGTGTGTATTTATTGGTGTGTCCCTGGGCCCCTACAGTTTGCTCCTCCAGGGAAGCGAGGGCGCTGATGGCCGCCCGAAGCCCGAAGAGAACACGGTGGGTGGGCCTCGAGCGGACGAGCGGCTACAGTCAACGCGCCTAGTAAGGACGCGTGCCTTCATCTAGGGTGCCCTTGAGTCCTTGCCTCTGCGGCTCGTCCTTCGCCGTTTGCCGACCCCCGCCCCAAAAATCCAACTTCGGCCTCCAAGGGTCTTGCGTCCTTACCACCCGTCCTTAGTAAACGTTTTGACTGTACTGGTCCAGGCCCTGCGAGCTCGGCCCTCGCCCCCGATCTGCCCCTCGCCTGCCTCTTCCTGCACTGGCGTCGGCCATCCGCGGCGGCGGGTGGGAGAGGAAGGGCACGACGAGAGGAGGAGGAGGGGGAGGGGGAAGGGGAGGATAGAAAGGGCAGGGGGAGGTATGATGATGATGATGAGGAGGAGGAGGAGGAGGAAGAGGAGGAGGAGGGAGGAGGAGGAGGAGGAGGAGGAGGAGGGCATCGAAGGAGAAAAACCAGTTGGCAAAACTGCACATACACTTTTGCAGGCCCGCGCGGACCTCCAGCAGTTGGTGTTCATGCAGATCCCGTCCAGGGCGAGGAGGGGGGCGAGGGGGTGGGGGAGGCGGAGGCCGATAGGGTTGGACGGAGAAGGCGGGGGAAGTCGGGGCTGGGCAGACGGGGACATCGTTAGTTTCCTCTTCCTCGTCCTGGAAGCGGCGCGGCTCGCGCGAATCGTGGCCGCCACCTTCTGCTGATCTCCCTCTATTCGTGAGCCTGCCTCTTCGGAGGAAGACCACCGTCCTACCTACTCCTAGTCCTGGCCCTCCCCCTTCTTCAACAACAAAAAAAGTATCCAAGATTCTCCCTTCCTCTACCTCTTTATCCTCCTCCCCCTTCTCCTCCACCCTCCCCCTCCTCCACCAGCCCCTCCTCTTCCTCCTCCTCCTCCTCCTCGCCAGGGGAGGGGAGACGGAGAGGCGGCGGGCGTTCTACACCAGGGTTGCGCGCCACACTGTCTGGTCGTGCACATACGTGCTCCTGCTGCGTATCGGAGGCAGGGACTGCTGCGAGACGGTCGGAGAGGAGTGAGGATGAAGGAGGCGGGAAAGGGAGGGAGCACGACGGAGAAGGGGTCAGGAAGAGGATGGAACGAGGGGAAACGCTGCCGTCGCCCCACACTCACACTTCGGCATGTACCCACCCGCCCCCTCTGAGGACCCATACCTCGTGTCGCGTGAGGCGAGGGTAACTATGCTGTCGGCGGCGAGTGGTCAATTACGTATAGGGCTGATCTGTGACGCGCAGCCTCCAGGTGACCAGGTGAGAGAAACGTGGGAGAGTCTCCAGGGCTGCGGCCGCGGAAGCAACGCCAGGCGCTGCCAGAGGAGGGAGGAGGGAGGAGGGAGAGGAAAGAAGAGGAGGAGGAGGAGGAGGAGGAGGATGTTGATGACGACGACGACGACGACGACGACGACGACGACGACGACGACGACGACGGCGACCGCGACGAAATGTCCTCGTGGCCCGCTTCATTGTAGTCGTGGGATAGTGAACACGCGGATCGCTCCTGTGGGCAGGAGCCAGAGTTGCGGGGGACTTGTGCCTGGGCTCTCAGATTGGCAGACGCTGTTCACATCGTCGTCGTCGTCGTCGTCTTCCAACGTTCTACGCAGGCCTTTTCAGTTGCTTGTGCTTTCACGCCCCCAGCAGGTCTTGAAGCTGCACCTGCAGGAGACCAACCGAGACCCATATGTTTCTGCTGCCTTTGCACCGGCTTCCCATTTACCTCCCTCTTCCGTCCTCACTCGCCCTTGCTTTCCTCTCCTCTCTCCTCCATTGTTGCATCCCCCGCCTCCACCGCGGCCACCATTCTCCCCCCACCCTCCGGTCGAACGGAAGGGGGGGTAGGAAACGTGGGGGTACGAGATTGTACGGGTTTCCCATATATAGAGAGAGAGATGTGTGTATATATATATATATATGTATGTATCCCTCCATCCTCACTCGCCCTTGCGCTCCTCTCCTCTCTCCTCCACTGTTGCATCCCCCGCCTCAACCGCGGCCACCATTCTCCCCCCACCCTCGGGTCGAACGGAAGGGGGGGTAGGAAACGTGGGGGTACGAGATTGCATTGGTTTCCCATATACTCCCTCCTCCATCCTCACTCGCCCGTTGCGTTCCTCTCCTCTCTCCTCCGCGGTCACCATTTTCCCCCCACACTCGGGTCGAATGGAAGGGGGACGGCCGGCGGCGAGCGAGGGGGGGAAGCGAGAAGGAGAAGGCCTCCTCAGAGGTCGGCGGAGCTTCTCAGAAGGCCCCGGCCATCCAGAGAGCTGTTCTGTGCTTTTTTTTTTGGGGGGGGGGAAGGCGTGGACAAGGTGCCGGAAGGCTGGAGAACCTCCGAGCCTTCTGATCGGGCCGGGCGAAAGGGGGGGATTGGGAAAGGGGGGGTTACGAAATCTGCTGCATGCAGCTGGCTTCGGCCTCACCGAGGGGCCCATTCCTCGATACAGGGCCGCCTCGAGGCGCCGGGAGGCGCCAGGAAAATATCAGCTCGGTGAGCTGATTCTCAAGCCCCCCCTGTGCTATCCCCCCCTTTCGCCCGACCCGACCTGAGAGGGCCCCGCCCCCTTCTCGTCTTATCCCCCGCAGGCCCGCCGCCGCGGTGGGGCACGGGCGGGGGCGCGAGGCCTGGCGGCCTGCAGCACACTACGGCTGGCGCCTCGGCCCCCGCCGCCGGGGGCGCCCTGCCTCGACGTGCGCGGCCGCCATCCGGGAGCCGATTTTCTCGCCCACGCCTCCGGGCCCGGCGGGAATTCGCTCAGGATGCCTGCGGCGCGTCGCCGCCGCCCCCCGCCTTCGTTGAAACAATTCTGCGGCCAATCAATGGGCAGGCGCCTGGCCAAGCCGCTGGGTGCAGCGTTCCCCGAGCCGACGCGTGGACTACGAGGCGCAGGGGAGCGGGCGGGGGCGGGGGCGACACCTGAGAGGGACCTGTTCAGCGGCACCGTCACGGGTGCTCACCAACGGGTACTCTGGAAAATGGCCGACAGTTGCCACTTTAAGCTCATAGAGGCCCTCCCTCGACGCGCGCCCGCCTCCCGGAGCCGATCCTCGCCCACGCCTCCGGGCCCGGCGGCACCTGAGAGGGACCTTTCGCCAGAGTGAGCCATGTCGGTGCGGGCCCACTGGCTTGGCATCGCTCGGACGTGTGCGTTTTTTTTTTCCCCTTCGGCGAGGACAATCGAGGAGCATCCTGGACCATTCGGCGACAAAACCACGCACGAAACCGACAAAAAACACAAAAAATGGACGTCCGAGCGATGGCGAGCTGGGGCCCCTTCGGCCGCCGAGTGCGATACGGCGGCTTTCGCGCCCGGCCGTGTCCCCCTAAGGGGCCCCCCCCTTGGGGCCGCCCACCAACGGCCCCTGTTGCCCAGGGTCACTCCTGCGTGCAGCCGATTGACTGCCCAGGGAAACTGCACGCCCAGATACGACGCCTAGAAGATGGCACAAGAGCCCCCCCCCCGCGCCCCCAATGCCAATGTTCACCCAATCGCGCAGGCCGCGGCTTGCAAATGCGGGCGTGTTTTTGTTTCGAAGCAGCTCGCACTCCCCCGTCGAGCGCCCCGAACATTGAAATTCGGGCCCGGGGATTGGCCCACTTCAACACACACACACACACACACACACGCACGCACGCACGCACGCACACACACACACACACACACACACACACACACACACACACACACGCACACACGCACACACCCACACACACACACACACACACACACACACGCACACACACGCACACACACGCACACACCAGAGATGGGCGGTTGCTTCGAAAACCACGGTGTCCCCCGTCGGCCGGGGGGGTGCACCCAGATTGTCCGAAAGAGGCTTTACGTGCGCACGCGTGCACGCGCACGTAGAGACTCTTTCGGATGCAGTCGACGTGGTGCACTAAATGTGATGTCAGCTGTGTGGTGCCAGCGATGTGGTGCAATCTACGTGGTGCAATCTTTATGTGGTGTCAGCTATTTGGTGCAAGCTAGTTGTCTCCAGCCTGTTCGCCAAAAAAATGAAAAACTACAACAAAAAAAGAAAACGCCCATGCACAACATCTAGAAGGTGGCACAAGAGCCCCCCCCGCGCCCCCAAAGCCAATGTTCACCTAATCGCGCAGGCTGCGGTTTGCAATTTCGGGCGTTGCTTTTCGAGACGCCTCGCGCTCCCTCGCCTCGAACGCCCCGTACTTTGAAATTGGGGCCCAGGGATGGGGCCCGCTTCAGCACGCACCAGAAATGGGCGCTTGTTTCGAAAACCACGGTGGTCCCACCTTCGTCCGACCCCCCGACACCCTCCTCCCCATCATCCTCGTTTCCTCCTCTTCATCTGCCTTCTCCCCCCACCCCCACCCCCTTTCTAAACAACGTAAACAGCGGGGCAGTGGAGATGCTGATCCAAGGGTGTCATCGAGGGACCATTGGCGTGTGCCTTAGCCCACATAATCTCGACGTACGGGCTTCGGCTCCAGGTAGAGCCCCATTGTTTCCGCGGGAGGAAGGGGAGGAGTGAGAGGGTAGGAACGATGAGGAGGAGGAGGAGGAGGAGGAGGAGGAGGAAGAAGAAGAGGGGGGAGAAGAACGAGGAAGTGAAGGGGGAGGTAGAAGGGGAAAGGCAGGAAAAGCGAGAGGACGAGGAGTGGAAGGGGGAGGAGGAGGAGGAAGGAGGGAGGAGGAGGAGGAGGAAGAGGAGGAGGAGGAGGAGGAGGAGGAGGAGGAGGAGGAGGAGGAGGAGGAGGAGGAGGAGGAGCAGGAGGACGAGGGCGAGGAAGAGGACGAGGGGGGGGGAGGAGGAGGAGAGACGAGGCCCTCCTCGCCCAGCCGCAGGACGCGCGCGAGAAGCTCGCGGCAGCGGAGCACGCGGCGGGGACACACCACACGTCCGCGGCGCCCGCGGTGCCCGGGCGCGAGGAGCCCTCGTCCGCGCACGAGGCTCCTCCGCGGGAAGCCAGATGTTCAGCATCGCCTCGCCCCTCTCGGCACCGGGGGTGCAACAGAAGCAAGGGGGCCCAGGACTGCAGGAGAGCAGCCCTAAGCGGCCACTAGATGCGGGAGGAGAAAAAAAACAAAGACACAATTAATCGTCGATTTCCTAGAAAATATGGGGAAATATGGGCAGTGGGGGGGAAGACAGAAACCCAGAAAATATGGGAAAAATATTGGGGATCTTTTTAGTTGTGTGTATTTATTTGTGTGTCCCAGGGCCCCTTCATAGATTTCAACCGCGGGCCCAAAAGGTGCACAGAAGGTGCACGTGTCTCCACCCGACGTTTACCATCCCCGTCAACGAGGGGGGGGGGGGGGGGGGGGCGAAGAGCAGCTGCAGCTCCTGCCACTTCTTCGAGCAAGTGCAGACATAGACTGAGGCGCGTGGGCTCCTTACGTACCCGTCGACGCTGCATCATCGGCTAGAGCAGCCGCCCACAGTTCGCCACCACGACGTGGCGGAATGCAGGATGCAGAGCATGCTCCTCTGGACGGCAGGCAGAGCAGGGAGAGCCGCACGGGGCGCATCGCGGGCGTCACAGCCGCAGCACCGGGCTGCAGGCAGCAACAGCTTCATTCCTACGCACCTCCCCTCCCTCCCTCCCTCCCTCCCTCCCTCCCCTCCTCCCTCCCCTCCTCCCTCCCCTCCTCCTCCTCCTCCTCCTCCTCCTCCTCCTCCTCCTCCTCCTCCTCCTCCTCCTCCTCCTCCTTCCTCCTCCTCCTCCTCCTCCTCCTCCTCCTCCTCCTCCTCCTCCTCCTCCTCCTCCTCCTCCTCCTCCTCCTCCTCCTCCTCCTCCTCCTCCTCCTCCTCCTGTGGGCAAACTGGCACCGTGCGCGGTAGCTAGCGGGGGCGGGACAGGGGGATGGCAGAGGATGAGGAAGCTGGACAGGAGTGGTTCTGAAGAGTTGCCGCTCGTAGAACTGCCCGGACCTCTTCCCCTGTAGGGGCAAAGGCAGGGCCTCGCTTAGAGCAGAGTTCAGATGTCTTGGCCCGTGACTGGCCCCCACTACTCCGAGCCCCATGCTTGGGCGTGTGGCGTGCGTTGCGGGGTGGGGCTCTCGGGTGGGGCTGGGTGGTCTTGATAGGTCTCCCCTTGCCGCGAGACGGCAAGCCAGCAGCCATGAAACTGCGCAGCGAAGCCACTGGGCACCTCCATGCCCGCTTCCTACAGCCCGCAACGGCAACCTGCACGGGTGGGCTGGCTGCGGAACCCAGCGGTTGCAGTTCTAGTGGCAAGGCTGACTGGACGGAGGGCGCTGGACAAGGGAAAGACTCGGCCAAGAGAAAGCTCGGCCGGCCCGAATTCGGCCCAGGCCGAGTGCAACGTGGCCGAGCTCAGCCTGGCCGAGTTCAGCCTTCTTCTCCTCCTCCTCCTCCTCCTCCTCCTCCTCCTCCTCCTCCTCCTCCTCCTCCCCCTCCTCCTCCTCCTTCTCCTCCTCCTCCTCCTCCTCCTCCTCCTCCTCCTCCTCCTCCTCCTCCTCCTCCTCCTCCTCTCCTTCTTGGCTGGAGCTCGGGGAACGTCATGGAATCCGGCGAGTCGCTAGATTTCAGTGCCCATGCCGCGCTCCTCGCGGTGGCTGGTCACGGCTACTATTGGCTAGAAGCGCCACGGGCATCGGACAGCGCTGGAGTCGCGGAAGCATGGTTCGAACGGTTGGAGGCAGCAACCAGTCATGTATTCTCGCGCGCAAGCATGCGCACGCATCGTGCATGATGGCCTGCACGTTCACAGCAGCGCACGTGTGCGCACATCTTCGAGCCTGCCTCCCACTTCGCTTGCGGGCGTCGTTCAGGCACACTGCAAACGCATGCGCGCAGATACTCAAATGCCGACGAGATGATTCGAAGCATCTGCCGATGTCCACTGGCTGGGGGACGCTGATCTCGGCTCCAGATCTGGGGCACCGGAGGGGCCCCAAACCCTCCTCCTCCTCCTCCTCCTCCTCCTCCTCCTCCTCCTCCTCCTCCTCCTCTCCTCCCTCCCTCCTCCTCCTCCTCCGCCTCCTCCTCCTCCTCCTCCTCCCTCCTCTCCTCATCCTCCTTCTCCCTCCTCTCTCCTCCTCCTCCTCCTCCTCTCCTTCTGCTCCTCCTCCTCCTCCTCCTCCTCCTCCTCCTCCTCCTCCTCCTCCTCCTCCTCCTCCTCCTCCTCCTCCTCCTCCTCCTCCTCCTAGGACTTCTTTTACGCTCGTCTCCTCCTCCTCCTCCTCCTCCTCCTCCTCCTCCTTCTTCTCCTCCTCCTCCTCCTCCTCCTCCTCCTCCTCCTCCTCCTCCGCCTCCTTCTGCTCTCCTCCTCCTCCTTCTCCTCCTCCTCCCTCATTCTCCTCCTCCTCTCCTCCTCCTCCTCCTCCTCCTCCTCCTCCTCCTCCTCTCCTCCTCCTCCTCCTCCTCTCCTCCTCCTCCTCCGCCTCCTCCTCCTCCTCCTCCTCCTCCTCCTTCCTCCTCCTCCTCCTCCTCCTCCTCCTCCTCCTCCTCCTCTCCTCCTCTCACTCCTCCTGTTCGCCGCGCTCTGCCCCTTCCCCGAGCGCCGCCGATGCCGAACTGCGCTGCGCGCACGCGCAGCGCAGCAGCCCAACCCGCGAGCCTCTCGAGCACTTCTGCTCGGGCTGCTCTGTTGGTACGACCCTCCGATCCGGGCGTTGCATGCTTCACACTGGGCATCTTTTCGCCTGGCTTCGGGCACCGGGACCCTCACAGATGGATCTGGTTCGAAGAGTGGCGCAGAAAGTTCGGGTCTAGGACTCGAGGCTTCCCAGATGGGGTCCGAGCAGATGGGGTCGGAGGATGGCGCCGCATAGCCGATGCATCAGCGATGCACCAGCGATGCGGCTCGATGTGGGGCCCAATTTTCTCCACGCCGACGTCGCCGATGCATCGCCGACGTCGCCAGCATGGCCGATTCATCGCGATGCGGCTTCGACCCCATCTATCGGATCCCATCTAGGAGGCCTCTTCTAAGGACGCCAGTCGTGATCGTTGACGGTGTTTCCTTTTTGGTGCAACGTCGGATCTCAGAAAAATCCTCTCCCCTGGGCTGCCCCTTGGCACGACTCCTACCCGGAATCCGGGCCCCACCGCAGTGGGAAGCGATTATAGCGGCGCCCCAACCCCAACTTCAAGCTGGCACGCGGGGGGAAGACTGCGGTCGAGGTGCAACTCGTTATTTTGTCTGTTGTCTGTTGTTTGTTGTTTATTGTCGTCGTCCCCGCGCAACCCAACCCGCAACCCACCCGCGACCCACTCGCGACCCGGCCCGCGACCCGGCCTGCGACCCACCCACGACCCACCCGCGACCCACCCGCGAAATGTTGATCAATGTGGGTGGCAGCGGCAAACGAATGTGGCATGAGTGTTCGCTAACTTCCCCCGAGACCTGCAGCACCCGCGCCTTGTGCCCTTGATGATCTGAGCGTCCCGCCCCGCTCTGGTCCCCTCTCCGCGGCCGCCCCCTTCTCGCCATTCCTCACCCTTGGCGCGGCCGCCCACTTCCCCGCCTTTCCTCATCCTTGACGTCGCTCGGACGTGTGCATGTGTTCTCGGCGAGGGCGATCGAGGAGCACACTGGATCATCTCACGAGAAAAATGGACGCACGAAATCAGCAATGCACGGGGCACGGACGTCCGAGCGATGGCGATCGGACGCGTGCATGTGTTCTCGGCGAGGGCCACCGGGAGCACAGCGGACCATCTCGCGATCAAAAGGGGATGGCACGACATCGAAACATGCACGGGGCACGATCGTCCGAGCGATGGCGGGCAGCAGCGCAACCCCGCCGAGGCGCCGCCCGCCTGCGGAGCAGCGACCGCCCGTGCGGAGCGGGCGCCCGCGCCGCGACGGAAGCAGGGGCCGACCCGGACGGTGTTCGGGCGGTCTCGTGGGCCGGTGTCGCCTCGGTGTCGCTGTGCGGCAGAAATCGGGGGCGGAAAAGAGGGGGGGGATGACTAGGGGGGGGGCGGATATCATGGCGGGGGCCATGAGAGTTCCCCAGACTCTATGGCGCCTCTTCTTGTTTCATTACGTCCCTGGCCCCCCCGCTGGGCCGCGCACATGCCGCCCGTCATGATTTGCACCCCCCCTCTTGGACCCCCCCCCTCTTGGCCGCACCCGAAGAAGGGCAGACTGGAGAGACAGAGCGAAGGAGAGCGAGCGCAGACCGAAGGCGACGGACACCGCTTGGCTCGAGCCCCGCGAGAGCCGCCGGCCACGAGCCGCCGAGCTCCGACAGCTCCGACCGCGCCGCCCCCGCGGGCGGGGCAGGGGCAGGCCGCGGGGCCCCGGCGGAGGAGGCGGGGAGGGCCGCAGTGCGTGCGGGGCCGCCCAAACCCTCCTCCTCCTCCTCCTCTCCTCCTCCTCCTCCTCCTCCTCCTCCTCCTCCTCCTCCTCCTCCTCCTCCTCCTTTTACGCTCGTCTCCTCCTCCTCCTCCTCCTTCTCCTCCTCCTCCTCCTCCTCCTTCTCCTCCTCAGGCGGGGCCGCCGAGCCGAAGCCCCACAGGCGGAGAGGCCGCCCTCCGCGGCGGGGGCGGGGGCGAGGGCCTCGGGGGCGCGCGCCGGCAGGCCCCAGCTCCAGTGGCCGTTTTGGGGTGGAGCGGCGGCCACGGGGCACGAGGGGGCCTCGCGCTGCGAGGGCCCACTGGCCACGAGGGGGCCAAGGGCCGCCGCTCGGGCTGCTCCCCCGGCTCTCGGCCTGGCTGAGGAGCGACTCGAGGGGCGGGACCACGGCGGCGGTGCCCTGGCTCCTCCGGCCGCCGGGAGGAGGAGGAAGAGAAAGAGAGACGGAGAGAGAAAAAAGAGAGAGAGAGAGAGGGAGAGAGAAAGAGAGAGAGAGAGAGAGAGGGGAGGAGGAGGAGAGGAGGAGGGAGGAGGAGGAGGAGGAGGAGGGAGGAGGAGGAGGAGGAGGAGGAGTGGAGGAGGAGGGGGAGGGAGGTGGAGGAGGAGGAGGAGGAGGAGGAGGAGGAGGAGGAGGAGGAGGAGGAGGAGGAGAGGAGGATAGCAGAAAGGAAGAAGGACGAAGAAAACAGAAGGAGGAGGAGAGGAGAGGAGGAGGAGGGACGAGAGGAGGAGGAGGAGGGCAGGAGCAGGAGGAGCAGGAGGAGGAGGAGGAGGGGGTGGAGGAGAAGGGGGAGGGAGGAGGAGGAGGAGGAGGAGGAGGAGGAGGAGGAGGAGGAGGAGGAGGAAGGGGAGAGGGAGGAGGAGGAGGAGGTGGAGGAGGAGGAGGAGGAGGAGGAGGAGGAGGAGGAAGAAGAGGAGGAGGAAGCAAAATAAGAAAATTGTATAGTCTGATTGGTTGTAGACTGCAGGTTAAGTGGGAGGGGGTGTGGGCTCAATAGCCATTTTGGGTCCGTAGCGTTCGGCTCTGGCCGACGCGCGGGTGTTCCAGGGGGCCGCGGGGCGGCCATAACCACAGCCGTGCTAGTCCGCGGACTAGGTAGCGCGCCTGTGGTGCCATGGCTGTGGGCTTCCTGGGGGCGCACCTGATGATCTTGGTACGGGCGGCGCTCTTACGGTCCAAGGGGCACTTGGCTGGCTGCCGTTCGGGCGCGGGGGACATGAGGTCCCAGCGCCGACGCCGCCAGCCCTGCCCGGGCCGACAGCGCCGCCGGCAGGCGGTGGGGGGCGAGGCAAGGGGCGAGGACCGCCCGCCAAGCCCGCGCCTGCAGGGGGAAAGGGGCGAGGGCCGCAGGCCAAGCCCCCGGGGACGCCGGGCGTCCCACCGCCGCCGCGGTCAGGGTCGACTACAACGACCACGACCGCGGGCATCGGGCGCGTAGGCGAGGGCGAGCCCACAGGCAGCCCAGCTACGCCGGCATACGGAGGTAACAACGAGCCCACGGGCGCGCCTGGGCAGCCGTCCGCCCCGGGAAACCGGACGGGCGATGGTGAGCCTGACCTGCCGCGTGGGCTGGACGGGTATTGGGGGTGGAGTGGTTGGGTCCCGCACCTGCCCCATTGGTGGGCTGGCCGGAGCGAACCCCCACCGCCGCCGCCGCCACCTACCCCGCCCCCGGAGGCAGGGCCGGGTCCCGGTTGGGGCTTCGCAGCCTGGGTCTTCGAGGTCGTGGGCTATGGAGCGTGGGTAAGCTCCCCCGACCACCCGGGCACGATCCGCACGAGTGGCGGATGGATTGGATCCGCCGTCGACCGCCTGGGCGTTAAGATGCTTGGGTATTGGTGGGAGACCGCGGTCTTATGCTTTGCCCTAGGCATCTTCACGTTCGTGTTGGGTGCCCTGGCCTTCATCGTCAACACCGCAGCCCAGCCTATGCTGTGGGCTGCCGGGGGACTCCGCTGGGCGTGGTACCAGATTACCCGGTGCTGCCAGCGACGCGGAGGGGATGGGCCCGGCGCCCATCTTCCCCCACCCCCTCCGACCCCCTTGCTGGTGCGCTGGCGCGGGCCGGGCTTGGGCGGCGTGGTGGAGACAGAGTTCTACACAAAGGGGGTCCGCGGCCGAGGGACCAATCGGGCGTACAACCACGTGCTGCTGCGTAAGCACGGGCAGGTGGCCCGCATCAGCTGCAACTTCGCGGACCGGTACCGATTGGACCGCCACGGGCTCAACATCAAGATCGGGCAGGTCCTGGGGTGCACCAGTCGCAAGTGGCGGCTGAACCTCGAGGAGACAGGGAATGTGCATCTATGTCGTGCTGTCGAGTGCGCCTCCTGTCCAGTGGCGCATCCCATGCACGTCGACCAGTACGCGGCCATTGACCACACACAGATCGTGGACTTGGCTGAGCACGGAAGGGCCACGGCCTGCCGGGCAGTCGGCGTGGGACTCCGGAAGGTATTCGGGGTCGTCAAGTGGCTGCTTTGCTCACCCTGGTCGGTACTCGGATGGCTGTGCCGGGGCCGGCCGGAGCCCCGCTACATCACCGACGCCACGGGCTATCGCCGCCTGGACATCGACTCGGAGAGCGAGGTGGAGGCGGAGGAGCGCCCCTGCCAAGCCGCACAAGTTGGGGCGCAGCTCGCGGGTGGCGCACGCCCCCTCCAGCCGGAGGGGTGCGGCGACCGAGGGATGCAGGAGGCCACTGTCCTGCTACAGGAGGACGCGGAGGTGTCGGACGTTCCCCGGCCGGGGCATTGTCTCAATGCGCAGGTGCACCTCTGCGCCCACCATGCGCAGAAGTATCGGTCTACCCTGATTGGCCGCAAGTGCAGCCTCCCCACTTGTCTCCGCATGGCGAAGGGTAGCTGCGGGGGGGCCCCGATGCGCGGGGAACATCTCCGACGGGACGAGGGTCACACCGTGCGCGTCGAGGCGACGGTCCAACCTGGGATCCTCGGGGGCCTGCGCCGCCGCATGCGGGCGCGGGCTCCAAGCCCCGCCAGGGCGCGCGATTGGACCGCGCACGCTGCCGATGGGGTTGGCATAGCGCCCGAGCCGGTCTACCCCCCGCCTCTACCTCCCCCCGCTGCACCGCCACCGCCCGCGTGGCCCCATCTGTCGATGTGGAGCCCACGGGGGCGCAGGCCCTAACCTCGGGGCCGCAGCCGCGTCGCACACGCTCCGCGGAAGCAAGGGCCAGCGGACGCTCACGGTCTGCCGACCGCGGGGCCCCGGGCGATCGGATCGCCCACCACGGGTGGCTTCAGGAGCCCCTACTCGCGAAGGTCTGCCCGATACTCCCGGGCGACCCTCGGGGAGCCGAGGAGGCGTACGGCGCGCCCCCGGCGAGTCCTTGGTTTATTCTATTGGGAGAATGCGAGGGGCTCGACGTACGGGGCACTGGCGGGGACGCCAGACTTATCATCGGGACTAGCCTCGAGGGCGTCAGGGTGGAGGTCCCAGCCAGCGAGGTCGCACGGCACCCCCCTCCGCTGGAGGACGGGCGCTACCCGATAGATTGGATCAATCGGCTGCTGTACGAGGTCCCCCAAGGGGCTCGGGAAGTGGGGTTGCGTGTCATCGCCCACCACATCCCGCAGGATCTGCTGGCGATGTTACGCCAGGAGCAGTGGGGCGGTGTGGACGTGGAAAGCGCGAGCGGCTGGAGGCGGCGCTACCTGACGAACACGGAGCGCCAGCAGCTGCAGCACGACCCTGTGCGCACACTCGGCCACCATCGGCGGGGTGGCGCGCAGGGGGCGCCGCCTGCGCCCGGGATGGAGGGCTTGCCCCGTCCCGCCCCCGTGGCGGCACTGTCGCGCTTAGCGGCGGCCGCCGCCGGCGTGAGCGAGGACGCCGAGGAGCCCGACCCGCTCGAAATGTTCATGGACTCCTTGCGAGCCGAGGATCTCAAAGGACGGGGGGGCCAAGCGGCGGCTCTCAGTGCATTAGGTATGGCCGCGGACCTGCTCGGGGTTCCGCTTGATCAGGCGGAGCGGCAGCTGCGGCGGAGGGTCGCACAGGTGGCAGCGGCGGGCCCACTGGGGTCCGACCTAGAGCGCGCCCTCGCGGATTTGGAGGATGCGCAGCTGGAAGCGCGCGCGCGGGAGCGTGCTGCGGCCGCCGACAAGGTTCCCCTGCAGGGGAGCCTCTCACGTGAGGGGTCGCGGAGTCGCTCGGCGCGGGGACGGGATCCCAGCCCGAAGCAGGGACCCCGACGCGAGCTCTTCGGTGCCATGCCCCCCATCCAACCCACGGGCCCACGACGGGGCTTGCTGGGTGATCGGGACCTGCTGGCACGCGATGGACGCGGGGGGGCCGCCCGTGGGGCCAATCCGCTCCTCGACGGGGCCTCGGTCCTTGGCCACCTCACTGGCCAGACGCCCCACGGGGGCGGCCTGGGTGGGGAGCGAGCTGGGGGTCCAGACGACGCCGGGGCGGCGGCGGGCGCCCTGGGCGGGCTTACAGTCGAAGCCGAAGCCCAGATCATCGAGCGCCTGGATCGCCAGAACCGCCTCACTGAACGCCACGTCCTCGCCGCCGAGCGGCAGGCGCGGGCCACCGAGGGCGACAAGAAGGCCCGGGGCACCAAGGCAGGGATCGGTCGAGACGAGGAACTTGATCTTCACATAGCCCGGGGATGCAACACCTTCGTGGTTGAGGCCTGCGAGGGTATCACGGGGAAGGACTTGTTCGACTCACTCAAGCGCATGTGTGCGCACTCCAAGAGCACGCTCAAGACGATCGGGTTTCCCTGCCTGGTTACCAACCGTGTGGCACACGGCTACGCGGCGCTCGCCTTCGGGACGGGCCCTCACGACCTGGCGGTGGACGACTGCGTCCCCGCGCGTGACGAGGACTTCGATGGCTATCGGCTCCCTGTGGACGACAAGCTGGAGCCCCGCCAACGGCCCGCCACCCACATGGCGACCTGGTTCAAGAGGGCCCGGTGCGAGATCCAGATGTTCGAGTCCATCATAGGGGTCGCACACGGGGCGGAGCGTCGGCGGTCGTTAGGGTTCTTGGAGGCGGCCTTCGAGAGGGACCCATCGGAGTTCCCAGACCATTGGGTCAAGGATCTGTGGGAAGAGCTCCGAAGCACCTGGGTCGAGGAGCTGCGGGAGCTGAGGCGCCGGCTCTGTCGAGAGCTCGACACCGAGAACCCGAGGAGGGAGGACATCAAGTACATCCTACTCATGCCGGAGAACGGCTACGATTTGCCCCGAACGTTCGACCTCGGGGACCCGAACGCCTACTACCAGCAGGTGGTCGTGCCCCGGCGCAAGGCCGCACTCACGCGCCTCCTCAATGGGCAGCTGAACGCCCACCTCACGAAGCGACCGCCCAAAGCGGGAGGGAGCGAGGAAATGGGCGATCCCCGGCCCACGGCGCAGGGGGATGACAGGCCCAAGGCGGGGGCTGGGCCCCAGCCGAAGGCGGGGCCCAAGGCGGGCACCAGGGCCCCAGCGGGGACAGCCCCCAAGAGGGCGCACCCAGCGGGCAAGGAACTAACACGCCCTGAGCGGACGCGATCCGTGGCGCATGCGCCCCGCTATAAAGACAACGTCCCTATCTGCTGGGGGGCCACCACGCACATGGGCTGCTCGCGGAAGGCTTGCGATTGCCCTAACTCCCATGACCCCATCAAGTCAACGCGCGGATTGGACTACTCGGTAGTCATGCAGCTCACGAGGCGCGGGGGGCTCCTTGGGACGCCCCGGATCGATCCCAAGCAGGTGGATGGGATGATTGCGCAGCTGCGCTCGCAAGCCAAGGCAGCCGAGGCCGAGAAGGTTGGCGAGGACACTTCCCCACCTGCTCCCCCTGACTCCCAGAAGGAAAAGGGCCGGGGCCGTGGCAGCGGCTCGCGAGCAGCGGGCGACCCGGGCCCGGGGCAGGCCCCGGACGACTACACCGCGCTCCAGCTTACCGCGATGGAATCCGACCTCCGGGAAGCGGTTAAGGGCCCCGACTTCGGATGGCTCGAAGACCACGACCACCCGCGCGCGGCGGCCACTTGGGACGCCCAGCCCCGCGGGTGATGGGCCGGAGCTTCGCCTCAAACTCATGCAGGAGCTCGAAGCCGAGGGCATCTTCGCACCTCTGAAGGGAGCCAGCGAGTACTTGCAGAGCCACGTGCGCGGGCGCGTCTTGGGGGCGCGCCTGCGCGGGGAGCGGCTTACTCTGGAGCGAGCCCTCGAGGAAGCCGTGGACCGAGGCCATCGGGGTCTCAGCAGCGAGGCAGCCGACCTGCATGAGGCGCTTAGCTGCGCCGCAGGATACGTCACCGAGGGCGGGGCCGAGGTTGGCCCGGTTGCGTGGGACCCCGGCGGGCTGATAGGCCGCGGGTCCTATACCTTCTGGGACGGGGACACCCGCATCCAGTGGGACTTCATCGACTATCGGGACCGCCTCGGCCCTACAGAGGAGATGGGCCAGGCGATGGGCCTGGAGGTGGGCGACACCGAGGAGCGGCAGTGCCTGCTACTGCACGTAGCTGCGGGGGTGCTCCTGCTACGCGCGGGCGAGGGCACAGGTGAGCCCAGCCCGGACGCGGTGCAGCAGTTGGCCGCGACGTATCGCCATGCACTATGGGAGGAGGCCCATGAGGCCCTGCGTGCCCTGGGCGACTCCCCGCCGTGGATCACGGCCCTGGAGGCCGATGTCCGCTCCTACGTCCACGATGCGGTGCACCCGCACCACGACAAGGACTATCGCTGCCTGGCAGCATGCCCTGTCGCCGACCTCGACGCCGTCACGCTCCAGGTGCACCGTGTCAACGGCAGTGGGCGCCTATGCGTGGACCACCTAATGGGAACGGGCGTCGGCGCGGAGGATCACGTAATTCCGCTCCTGATCTGGCGCGGCCATATGCGCGCCTTGCGCCCACGCTCCCACGCGGAGGCGGCGGCCCTAGGCCAGCGCTGGGGGCACGCAGGACGCCTGTCCCGCGAGATCGTAAGTGTCGGCTGGCGCGAGATGCTCGATGAAGGCCCGGACGTTGAACCCACCGTCCCGGGCAAGAGCGCGCCCTGCACCCACTGCAAGGCAGCGGAAGGTCGGGCGGGCCGCGCAGTGGGACGCGCGCCGGCCTCGTTCGGGGAACATCCAGCCGACGTCCAGGCACGCCTCCTGGAGGCGAACGCGATGCCACTTCGACACGACCCCGCGTTCGCGTACGGTTTGATCGCCCAGGAGGTGTACGCCGGTTCGGGAAATTGGTCGGCCGCGCTTCGCGCCGAGGGCATCCGGGTGCTGGAACCGATCGAATATTACGACGACCCCCTCCGAGAATCCGGCCCACGGCCGGATCATGACACCCTCGACCCAGCGGTCCGCGCGCGCCTACAGGAGGCCGCACGGACCCCCATGGGCCCCGACGTGGCCAACGTTTGGTGCTGGGGTACCCCGTGTGGCTCGTACACCGACCTCGGGCTCATGACCCAGCCGGGCGGGACCCCGCAGGGCACCCGCACGTGGGAGCACCCCGAGGGGGATGGCTCCAAAGAGTTCGAGCGCGTGGGTAACAGCCACACACAGTTCACGTGCGACACCTGCCGCATCCTACACGACGCTGGCAAGGAGTTTCTCATCGAGTCCTCCTGCCCCTCGGGCCGCTACCCCAAGATTTGGGACCAGGCCCCGATGCACGAGCTGCGTCGAGCGACGGGGGCCATGATCGTCCCGATCCACATGTGCGCCTGGGGTAAGGCCCCGTCCGACGCGCCAGAGAGCCGCTATCGCAAGGGCAGCTGGTGGCTCGTCAGCCCCCGGCTGTATCTGCACGCTCTGTTGTTGGCGCGACGTTGCCCCCGTGACCACCACCACGTCGAGCTGAAGGATCACGTGCCGGGCTCGGGCATTAAGCGCACCAAGGAGGCGCAGGTTTGGGCCCCCCGCCTTTGCGCCGCGTGGGCAAAGGTGTTGAAAGGGGCCTATCACCGCTGGTCGGTGAGCCAACTGCGTCGGCAGTTGGCGCCTATATGGGAGGATGGCCCGGGGGCGTCCCCCAAAATCGCCCGGGCGGAGGCGCCCGGGCGCCTGCAGGGCGTCGACTTCACTGGAATCGAGCGCCTGCAGGCCTCAGGGGACGGCTCAAAATGCGGTAGGCTTAGCCCAGCCATGCACCGAGCATTGGCGGGGCTTCCTAAGCCCCCATTGGGCAAGGCACAGGGGGAGGTGAGTGCGGGCAAGACTCGACCCCCTTGCGAGGATCCGGCCAGAGATATCGCGGAGGACCTCGACGGGTGCAGCCCGGCGGAGCTGGCCACGGTCTACCTGACCTTCTGCACGGAGCACCCTGAGTATGACCCCGAAGCCATGCGGACCCTGGTAGGGCTGGGGGATCAGCTCCTCCAGCGGACGGGGTCCCTGAAGGAAGCGGCCGCGCTGCTTAGGCGCGCGCGCCACGAGCGCCTAGGCAACCCCCTTCGGGGCGTCCTGGGGGACAAGGTGCGACGGTGTTTAAGCCGAGAGCACTTCGAGTACGTCCGGGAGCTAGCGGAAGGGGGGGCCTCCGCGCGGCGGGGCGCGCCGCGGAGGCGCGAGCGAGCCCAGCCGTACCCCAGCGTGCGAGCCCACATCGACGAGGCCTACCAGAAGGTATGGGCGGATGTGACCTGGGGGATCGTCCTGGTGGCGTCCCAGGCGGCAGAGGGTTTTCTGACGGAGCTGGTGGAAGCCCCCCTGGGGAGGGCACCGAAGCAGCTACCGGACAGAACCTTATCGTCCGAAGGGCGTATGATCCATGCGATGCTCTCGGCCAACGCCGCCACACACAAGCGCGACCACCCGCCTGCCGTCCAGCCACGCCATCGGCAAGTGGCGAGGACGGCGGTATGGCATCGCGCGCGCCACCCCGGAGCGCGCCTCCTCTGCGCCAAGCGGGACGTCTCGCGGGCCTTCAAGTGGTTGGACATCGCCCCGGCGGACGTCGGGGACTTTGGCACCTCGTTACCGGGGGCCCACGCTGGCATCGAGGGGGACGTCAGAGTCGTTTACCTAGCCATGGTGTTTGGGTGGACGGGAGCCCCAGGCAATTACATGATGCTCGCCCTGGCGGCGAGGGAGCTCCACGAGAGCTATCGGCCTGGGGAGCCGCACTGGCACGACACCACCCACTTCCACTCGGAGTGGCTCATGGATGACCCTGTGGTGGTGGAGCCCGACATTGGGGTCCGACCGTGGATGGCCTGCGACGCATTGGATGCCTCCATACGTGAGGTGTTTGGGTCCGAAGCAGTGAACGTCAGCAAGAGGGACGCCGAGGGGGAGCCTTCCACCACGCAGATTATCTGGGGGCTCAGTATGGACTTCGAGCGCGAGCGAGTTGGACTCCCGGAGCCCAAGGCCATGAAGATGCGCTTCCTATTGGCGGAGCCGGAGCTGAGCTTCGGCTGCCGCATGGTCCGGCTGCGAACCGCGAGGGAGCTAAGTGGGCTCGGCCAGTTCTGCGCCTGCGCAGCTCCAGCCCTGAGCCTGGAGCTCCCAGCGGTCCACCGGATGCTGTCGGGTGACCCAGGTCAGGCCTACGTCCATCCGCCGGGCGACCCCGAGATGGTAGAGGCTGCGTGGGACGATTGGCACCAGACCTTGGATTGGCTGCGCGTCTGCTTTGAGATGCCGGTCGAGGGTAACTTCGAGACCTCCTTCGAGGGCCTGCTAGGCCTTCGCGAGGCCCTCGCACTCCCGGGGGCGCTCGGCAAGCTGCGCTGGCTGGGAGGCGATGCCACCCTGGATCGGATCGGTGCGCTGGACTGGTCCTCGCGCGAGTACATCGTGGCGGAGGCGGCCCCCTATCTGGAGACGCTCCGCTCCGCCCCTGGGGTCACTTGGCAGGGGGAGGGGGAGATCATCGCGGTGGTCGAACTCCTCTGTCTGATAGCCTTGGCGGCCGAGAAGGGCCCGGACTGGTTCCAGCTGCTATTGCCGTACGTCACTGACAACAGCAATGTCAGCCGCTGGCTGCGACGCCGCCGGGCGCGGAACGCGGTGGCGCGCCACCTGCTTCGAGTCCTGGCCATGCTGGAGCTACGGTACAAGTTCCGGGTCCTGGACGGGCTTTACTTACGGACTTACCACAACGAGCTGGCCGACTTCATTACTCGTGCCACGGTGGAGGAGGTACGCCAGCGGATGGCGGAGGCCGGATGGACCGAGCTGTCGCCGGCAGCTCCGCGGGGCGAGCTGGTGGAGGAGGCCGCCCAGCGCGAGCTGCGGATGCCGGGAGACGACGGGCCCCGGCGCGCGGCTGCACTCCAAGTCAAAGGAGCCCGGGAGGCCCTACCACGCTACGCCCCCCTGCAGGTCGAGGGGGCGCGGCTGCTGGAGGTGGGAACCGCGTGGCCCCCCTTTGGGGAGGCATGGGAGAGCCTCGGTGGGTCGGCGCTGCTAGCGCCGTGGGATGTCGGTGACCGATGGGACCCGGACGACGGGGACCACCCCGAGGACCCCACTGGGGCCCCGCGGACCCGCTGGCTGTGCGCGTCACTATCGGAGGACCCCGGTGGACGCGAAGCGACGGGCCTGGAGCGGCTACTGATCACCACTCGGCCACTGGCCGTGCTGCTCGACGCCCCCGTCAACTACGCTGCAGTGCGACTAGGGGCGCGCTTACGGCGCCTTGGCTATGTGGCACTCTCCCCAGAGACGCGCCTACTGTGCACGCACTTCGGCGACGTCACGGCACGCGCGCGGGCGGTCCAGGTTTGGGGTTGCGGGGAACGGGTTCGGGCATCGGGCCCCGTACCCCCCCTGGGACAGCCCTGCGTGGAGCCACGCGGCCTCTGCCAGCTCTGGAAGGAGGCAGGGCGGCCACCGCTGGATGAGCTCCGCCTGGACCTCGACAACGGCACCTTGCTCGTGGACCCTCGGATCTCGACGACGGGGGATCGCATGATGCCTTGGCCGCGGGGCACATGGCAGCCCGCGGGAGGCGGGCGGGCCCAGCGCGTGGTGATTCATGATCCGCGCGGGCCCTGCCATACGGCACGGGCGAAGCCCGACCCGTTGAAGGGCTATGCGAACACCCTGATCCTGGAAGGGTCCGAGGGCGGCTGGACCGTGCGAGCCCTGCACCCGAAAGAAATCTGGTGCGCCCAGGGGGGCACGGCGGAGCTGTGGGATGCCTTGGGCCTTGGAGGTATGCCGATCGCCGAGCGCATGCGGCAGGCCGCTCGTGCACTCCCGCGTCGCACGGCCCGCTGGGTGCTCCAGTGGGCGGAGCGCCTGCTGAGGCAGGCCGTAGAGGCAGCGAGCGCAGGCGAGGCACCCGGGGCGCGCGCTGGCGTCGGGCCCGATCACGACCGACTCGCTAATGACGAGATGGTTAAGCTGTGGCTAAAGGCCTGGCTTCAGGCCCCCGATCGCCCAAGCGGGCCATTCGAGGCTGCGCTGGAGGCGGGGAAGACGACGGACGACGCCGCTCGGTTGGCGGACCAGCTCGACCCCCCTGCTACCGCGCGGTCCACCGCAGCAGGGGTGGACGGGGCAGGCGGGGAGCGGGTCGGGGCGGTGACCTTCGCTGTTCCGGAAGGCGCGGGCATGCCCAGGCCAAGCGCCATGGACGGCGTGGGCGGCGAGGCTCGCCCCCCGCGCAAGGCCCGCCGGCGTACCCGCAGCGCCCCTGCTCCCGCGCTGGCGAAGCCCGCCGCCTGGCGGTACGCCGGCGGGGGCGCCCCGAAAGGGATTCAAGGTGAACTCACCGACCCCCGCGAGCTGGATGCGACCGCCACCGAGGCGATGTTGGCCAAGCTTGCCGAAGGGACGCGGGCCAATTACAGCGCCGGGTGGCGTAACTGGGTACTCTGGCGGAGGCTCCGAGGCCGGAGCCCATACCTGCAGGGGGAGACTCGGGACGCCCGCCTTACGGATGAGGATGACCTCATCCGGTATGTCGTGTACCTGTACAAGGTGATGAAGAGGCGAGCCACGACCATCCGCCAGCGCCTGTTCGCCATTCGATATGCCCACACCCTGGCCGGGTTTGGGGATGTGACCTCCGATCGGCGCCGGCTCTGGACCACGATCGAGGGGCTCCGCCGCTGGGACGGGAAGGCAAAACGGAAGCTGCCGGCCACGCCCCGGATGTTGCGCTGGCTCCGAGAGTACTTGTTCGCCCACGGGACGGCCACGCGCCGGGAGGCGACCATCCTATGGGCGGCGCTTATGACGGGGTACTTTTTCATGCTCCGCGCGTCGGAGCATTTGGTCCAAGAGGACCGCTCCTGGAGTATGGGACGGGCGGTGCGTGGGCAGGACGTACAGGGGATGCGCGGAGGTACACCCAGCGCAAGGCTCAGCGACTGCGATGAGGTAGTACTGACGATCACGTCGTCCAAGACGGACCAGTTTAACGCAGGTTGCGTACGCAACCATTACCGTTCGGGGGTGGAGTTGTGTGTCGTGGACGCACTCGCCGACCTCCAGAGGGAGCTGCCGGACCGGTTTGGACGAGGAACCGAGGCGGGGCTCCCCCTGTTCCGCCGGCCCGATGGCCACCCGATTATGCGGGAGGAGGTGCAGGGGCTCCTCCAACTCGCGGCTGCCGCCTGCGGCGTGGACGCAGGCCAGATGGGATCCCACTCCCTGCGCATCGGGGGCGCGACGGCGTTGTACCACGCCTGTCGCGACCTGGAAGCGGTCAAGAGGTTCGGGAGGTGGTCCACGGACGCCTTCCACGGATACCTCTGGGAGGACCATCGGCGTCAGGCTCCATTCGCCCGAGGCATGGCGGAGGGCCACGCCTTATTGGCCCCGGACGCCCGCGGTGACGACGGCGCCGCGGCCGGCGCCCGCCCCGACCAGTTGGCCGGGAGCGACCCGCCCCAGTTTGGGAGCGATCTGAGGCCCTCGGAACGCCCGGCCTGGGCGCCCGGGCGCCCCCCCTGGGCGCGCCCTTCGGCGCGAGCAGGGTCAACTACGGAGGAGGGAAGGAGAGGAGGAATTGGTGAGATACGAGCCAGGGCGAGGAGTTAATGGGCGTGTGGGAAAGCAGCAGGCGGGTCCCACGGGTATTCAGGTCAGGGCGGGGGCTTCGCGTTGTGGGGGTATCCCGGTGGACCTCTCGCCCTCGACCCCCCTTTCGCTACCGCTCCCGATCGCCCCAGGCACGCCCACCTCCTCTTGGTCCTCTCATCCGCAGCCATCTCCCACTCCAGAGCGAGGCGCGCGAGCAGCGCGCGCACCCCAGCCCCGCGCGCCAGCCGCGCCGTCGCCCCGCGCTCCGGCAGCGTGCATCATGGGATTCCTGGTGGGCCTGGTGGCCCCGGACCAGAGCAAGGCGCGTGGCCATGACTACAGCATCATGGCGGTGAACCCCCTCGGCGTCGTCGTCTCGGGGGCCGCGCTGTCGGACGAGCTCCGGAGTGCCGCCCACAACATCCTGTACACGGTGGTGAACGAGCTGGACAGCGAGGACCTCGTCGAGGTGGTCAACCACGACCACGAAGCAGCCCCGTGCATCGCGGCGGCTTGCTTGGCCGCGGGGGCGAGCGAGGACCACGGCCAGCTGGTGATCGTCGACGGCAAGCGGGGTGCGTGGGGGGTGGGCGCGGGGCCGAATATCAAGGTCCAGCGCCAGGCGGCCAAGCTGGCGCTCGCCTTGGCCCAGTTCCAGGGGCAGCCCATGCCGGAGCTCCGCGAGCTCTGCAAGCACAACAAGGGGCTGCTCGACATGATGCGCACAGTGGACGCGGAGGCGGTCGTGGAGCTCACCGACGACGACGCCTCGAGCAGGGGCGAGGGGAAGTCGACCCCAGCCCCGGTCCTCGAGGCGGGAGAGGACGCGGTCACCGCGGCGCTGGCGCGTGCGGCCATCCAGGCTGCCGCGCGGCGCCAGAGCAAAGGCGCTCCAAAGGCGCGCCCGCGGCCCGCGCGGTCGCCGGGCCAGGAGCGCCTCGCCGAAGAGGTCCGCAAGCGCGAGAGGCGCCCTGCGCCCTTGCGCTCGCCCTCGCGCGCGAGACGCCGCGATCGCGAGCGCGATGCGCCTCGCGATCGCGGGCGCAGGGGACAGGAGGAGGAGGCCGTCTTGAAACCCAAGACGGGCGGCGCCCCCCCGAAGGCCGACATCGTGAAGCGTGAGGCCGTCCTGAAGCCCAAGAGCGGGGGGGCGCCGCCGCGGTCCTTCGAGGTGAAGACCGAGGTGGAGGAGGCGCCAGGCGCGGGGGACGGGCCGCCCCAGCGCCAGCCGCGCTCGAGGAGCCGCCGTAGGCGCAAGGAGGAGCAGCGCCAGGGCGCCCAGCAGCAGCCCAGTGACCAGCACGACGAGGGCGAGTCCATCATCCGCATCGAGCGGGTACCGCACCACGTCGATGCCGAGGTGGTCAGGCAGGTGGTCGTGCCCTTCGGGGTCGTCAAACACATCGCCTTCCTGTACGACCACCGCCACAAGCGGGAGCCGTGCGTGCTGGTGGAGTTCCAGCGCCGCGCTGACGCAAAGCGCGCGCGGGAGTGCATGAGGTCGAACTATCGGTTCTACAAGACGGACCCGTGCACGGTGGTCACGGAGTGGGCGAGCCGGCCTCGCGGCCCTGACCCAGGCAGCGACGGGGAGGATGGGCCGACCATCCAGCCGCCTGCCTGCCCGACGTGCGCACTCAAGATGCGCTGGAGCTCCTTTGACCCGGGAGACGGTTGGGGTTGCGAGATGTGCCCCGCGGGCGGAGCTAACAGCGGAGCCCTGCGGTGGCACTGTAAGGGGTGCGACGCGAGCTACTGCGAGGCTTGCCGCGTCGCCTTCGGCAAACCCAAGACGGTGGTGGAGAAGGCCCGGCGGAGCGGCCACACCGTGCGGGAGGCGCCGGGCCCCAGTGTCGTCCATGGCGAGCGCCCCAGCACGGGCGCCACGGGTGCGGGGGCTGAGGGGGACCGCCCGCCGGGCGACCTCAGCTGGCCCAAGCGTGAGAGGTCGCCCAGCCGCCACCGGCCCAAGCGCGAGAGGTCGCCCAGCCACAGTCTGGCGCGGGACCCAGCGTGGGCGCGGCGCGGCGACACCCCGCCCGGCCGCACGCGGCGTAAGACCGGGAAGCACGCTGGGCAGCTTCGCGCTCCTCGCGGCGGCTGGTACGAGCAGGAGAAAAAGCGGCGGCGTGCTGCCGCCGCGGAGGCTGCCGCGGGCGGGGGTGGGATCCCAGCCTGGCGCGGCAAGGGCGCGGGCGACAAGGGCGGCAAGGGCGGCAAGGTCAAGGGCAAGTACTCCGGCAAGGCCGCCAAGGGCTCCAAGAGCGGCGGCAAGGGCGACAAGAGCGGCAAGGGCGGCCACTCCAAGGGCGACCAGGGCAGCCGCGGCCGGAGTGAGCGTGACTGGCCCAGCGCGGACGGTCGCGCGTCGAGGGGCGGCGATGGCGGCAGCCCCCGGGACCCCAGTGAGCGCGGCGGAGACCGCAGCGGAGACGAGAGCCGCGACCGCCGGGGGAACACGCCCTCCATCTAGGCGTGGAGCTCCCCCCCGTACCCCGACGCCAGCGCCCGCGGCATCGCGGGCGCGGGCTGAAGGCGGCGGCCTGTGAGTGAGTCGGCCCTCCTCTCAGCCTACCGTGCGCAGGTGGCGCCTGCGATCCTTGAGCCTACGGTACGCAGGTGGCGCCTGCGATCTTGTTTCTTTTAGCCTACGGTACGCAGGTGGCGCCTGCGATCTTCTTTCTTTTAGCCTACGGTACGCAGGTGGCGCCTGCGATCCTCCCTCTTGGAGGAGTTTAACGTTGCGCGCACGTCGCGTGCTTCCTGGACCCGGCCGTGCTGCGCGTCTTGCGCGCCGTGCGGTCGGGGCCACACTTGCGCTCTGCGCCCGGCGCCTCGTGCGCCGCCACCCTTTTCGGTTCTTTTGCGCGCATCGCGCACGCGCCGCGCCCGCGCTCTGGGTGCGCGGGCGCGGAAGGCCTCAAGGTTGCAGGCAAGTGGCCGCGCGCGCGAGGCTCTTGCAGCCTCTGGTTCCGCCCTCGCACTAGGGCGGGGCGTCCCCGCGCGCGCGGCTGCGTCTTTCTTTTCTCATGGCCGAGCGGCCGCAGGCGTGCCAGAGCGCGAGCGCGCGGGCCGTCAGGGCCCACGCGCTCGCGTTGAGCGTTGGGCCACCAGGGCCCACGCTCGGCGGAGATGCGCGTCGCCACGCTGCCATGAAAATACCATCGCCCTGTCCTGGTCCCTCTCTCGTCCCCTCCTCTCCTCCTCCTCCGTTGAGTGCACGCGTATCTCACTTAACTTGTATAGTCTGATTGGTTGTAGATTGCAGGTTAAGTGGGAGGGGGTGTGGGCTCAGGTAGCCATTTTGGGTCCGTAGCGTTCGGCTCTGGCCGACGCGCGGGTGCCCACCCACCCCGCTTTGCTCCCAGACGCCTGCGTCGGCCGAGCGGCCGCAGGCGTGCCAGAGCGCGAGCGCGCGGGCCGTCGGGGCCCACGCGCTCGCGTTGAGCGTGGGGCCACCAGGGCCCACGCTCGGCGGAGATGCGCGTCGCCACGCTGCCATGAAAATACCATCGCCCTGTCCTGGTCCCTCTCTCGTCCCCTCCTCTCCTCCTCCTCCTCCGTTGAGTGCACGCGTATCTCACTTAAC
>CAUYUJ010014784.1:264364-316864 GCA_963575745.1 Prorocentrum cordatum
TGCCTCGTTCATCTGGGACAATAGGGTCGCGCCTGGACGGCTCCGCAGAGCCTGGGAAGCGGTCAAGGCGAAGCTCGACCAACGCATCTCGTGGTCCAGAGCCCGTGGCCCCATCGCCTCTGTTTGGGTCACGCTCCTGCGCGTGGGTTGGACGATGTTTTCTCCAACAGTGCTTGTGGACGATCGAGGTCGCCACGTAGATTTAGTCAGGCAGTGTCCAGGTGATGTGAAAGCTTTCCTGGAGGACAGCATTCGCCGCTGGCAGGTAGAGAGGATCCTACAGCACCTGCCCAACAGCCTTGGAGAGAGCTGCTGGAGGAGGGGAATGAGGAAAGCAGTGTTTGCTGTAAGGGACGTTGCGAGGCGAGGCGCCTTGCGGACGCTCTGGTCGTCAGGGGTTTGGACCCCCGAGAGGCTGCACAGCATTGGGCTCCGCAATTCCCCGCAGTGTTTTGTATGCAAGCAGGCAACAGGCAATGAGTCCCACCAATGGTTTGAGTGCGACGCCATGCTAGACGGGTTGGACGTGCCTGTTCCAGATTACGTCCTCGAGCTGAGGAAGGATATAAAGGCCAGGAATAATTCGCAATCTGGAGCGGATCAATTTTATCTCAGCTTCGGATTGCCGCCCGAGCCACAAGCACTGTCGCCCCCGAGCGATGAGTACCCTGTGTTGGGATGGGGGGACTGGCGCGGGCGATGGGGGCGGAGGGTGTACACCGACGGAAGCGGCCAAGCGTCGTCGATCCCAGAGCTGGCCCGATGTGGCTGGTCCGTGGTCGAGGTGGACGAGGCTGGCAGCGTGTTGCGTGCAATTTTTGGCGCGCTACCAGGAGCGGTGCAGACAGTGCCACGAGCGGAGCACTACGCAGCGCTCAAAGCAGTAGAAGTTGCGCAACAGCCTGCTATCATAGTGTCCGATCACCTGAATCTGGTGCGTGAAGGGTGCGCCTGGTCGGCGGCCGCTGCCTCTTCTAGTGGCCGCCACGCGGCTGTGTGGGAGAAAATACGTCGGCACTGTCCCGAGGCTCCTCCTACTTTCGAGTGGGTCCCTGCGCACAGAGAGCTCTCGGAGGTTCTGGAGGCCCCCGAGTGTGACTTTGTCCGTTTCGTTGCTAACGAGTGGGCTGACTTTTTTGCCAAGCGCGGGGCCCAGGTGCATTCAACGGGCCAGACCATGCAGGATTATTTTAAGCAGGCCATGAAGGCGGCCAAAGATCACTCGCAAGTTTTTGCCTGGATGGCCCAAGCGGTCGCCAAAAAGAATGCTGAGCTCCAACCTAGGGAAGTCGTGCCGCCTCAGGTTTGCCGAGGCGTCGCCGCCCCACAGGTTGTGATTGACTCGCATGAGTTTCGTTTCTGTGAGAGGCTGTCTGAACACAGGTGCCTGAAGTGCAACAGGTTTGCTAGGACGACCGAATCCTTGAAGGCCCTTCGAGCGAAGCGATGCGAGCCCACGGACCTTGCGAGAGCGATGGCAACGCGTTATTTTGCCCTCACCCCCGAAGTTTATCGGCACGCCTCGCGCGCGGTGGACGTCGCCGTGCGTGCTGCTGGCCTTGATGAAGGCCTAGGGCCCTCTGGAGGCCCATGCGAGGGTGGTGGAGTGGGGGCTGACGTCGTCGCCGTCGGGGTCGACCGGGAGGTGGAATTGTACTCGGAGCTCGGCCACGGGATGGAGCGATTTGGCTCCACGGTCATCTGCCTCGGTTGCGGGGCGTTTAGTGTGGCTGGAGGCCGCAATCGGAAGCTGCGTGCCCAGTGCAGAGGCCATTCGGACGTAGTCTCTACGCGTGCGAACGAGGAGATGCAGATCTCACGTGCGATGCGCGGGCTGCACCCCAGGTCGGGGGACCCTTGCCCATGACGACCTCGACGCCAGGTCCCCTCTGTCGGCTTTCCGACGTGGTGGGGACGGTGCTGTCGAGGTCAAGCCGCGCGGTGCGATGGTTCGACGCCTCGCCGTGCGGCTCATCAATTTCTTCCCGCTGATGCGGGTCCGTACGCTCGGACTCGCCCTTCATCGCTCGCTACCTCCTCCTCCTCCTCCTCCTCCTCCTCCTCCTCCTCCTCCTCCTCCTCATCTTTCCCTCCTCATACCTCCTCCTCCTCTCTACCTCCTAACCTCCCCTCCTCCTCCTTCTCCTCCTCCTCCTCCGTTCCTCCTCCTCCTCCTCCTCCTCTCCTCCTCCTCCCTCCCTCCTCCTGCCTTCCCTCAATCCTCCTTCTCTCCTCCTTCTCCGTCCTCCCCTCCTCCTCCATCCTCCTCCTTTTCCTCCTCCTCCTCCTCTCCTCCTCCTCCTCCTCCTCCTCGCCTCACCCTCCTCCCTCGTCCCATCTCCTCCTCGTCCTCCTCACCGTCCTCCTTCTCCCCTCCTCCTCCTCATACCTTCTCATCCTCTCATCCTCCTCCTGACTTTCCCCCCCTCGTCCTCCTCTTCATCATCAGCACCAGCATCGCCAGTACCAGGATCATCACAGCACATCATCACATCAACCTCATCCATTATCCCTCGCGCCTTCTCCTCATCATTTTCTCCTCCTCCCCTCATACCTCCTCCTCCTCAATCGTCATCCTCCCCTCCTCCTCCGCCTCCCCCTCCTCCGCCCTCCTCCTCCTCCTCCTCCCCTCCTCCTCGCTCCTCGTCCCTCCTCCTACCTCCTCCTCCTCTCCTCCTCCTCCTCCTCCTCCTCCTCCCCCTCCTCCTCCTTCTCCTGTTCCTCCTCTTCCTCCTCCTCCTCCTCCTCCTCCTCCTCCTCCTCCTCCTTATTATTAGTATTATTATTAGTATTATTATTAGTATTATTATTATTATTATTAGTAGTAGTATTAGTCGTATTATTAGTAGTAGTAGTATTATTATTAGTAGTAGTAGTATTATTATTAATATTATTACCATTGTGAATATTATTATTATTATTATTAGTAGTAGTATTAGTATTAGTCGTCTTCTCATCCTCCTCATCCTCCTCATTCTCGTCCTCCTCCTCTTCCTCTTCATCCTAATCGACAGCAGCATCAGCATGGGCATCATCATCATCATCATCATCATCATCAGCAGCAGCATCATCATCATCATCATCAGCATCATCATCATCAGCATCATCATCATCATCAGCATCAGCATCATCGTCATCATCAGCATCAGCAGCATCATCATCATCAGCATCAGCAGCAGCAGCATCAGCATCATATCCGCCTCATCATCAGCAGTAGTCGCATCAGCATATGAGTCGTCAGCATCCTCATCAGCATCATCATCCTCATCATCAGCATCATCATCAACATCATCATCGCATCGGCATCATCATCATCATCATCAGCATCATCATCGTCATCAGCATCATCATCATCATCGTCATCATCATCCGCATCCTCATCCTCATCATCCGCATCCTCCTCCTCCTCCTCGGTATGCTCCTCCTCCTCCTGCCCATCCTCCTCCTCGTCTTCCTCCTCCTCCTCCACCTTCTCCGCCTCAACATCATCCTCATCAGCATCATCATCATCAGCATCATCATCATCAGTATCATCAGCAGCAGCATCATCATTAGCAGCAGCAGCATCAGCAGCCGCGTCCTCCTCCTCCTCGTCCCTCTCCTCCTCATCATCCTCCTCATCGGTGTCCCTCTCCTCCTCATCCTCCTCCTCCTCCTCGTCCTCCTCCGCCTCCTCCTCCTCATCCTCCGCCTCCGCCTCCGCCTCCTCCTATTCCTCCGCCTCCGCCTCAGCCTCCTCCTCCTCCTCCTCGTCCTCCTCCTCCTCTTCCTCTCTCCCCCTCGCCCTCCGCCTCCCGCCTCCTCTTTCCTCCCCACATTCCTCATCATTCTCCTGCCACCTCCTCATCCTCCTCCTTCTCCAATGCCTCCTCCTCCTCCCTCCTCCTCCTCTCCGCCTCTTTCTCCTCCTCCTCCTCCTCCCTCCTCCTCATCCTCCTCCTCCTCCGTTTCCTCCTCCGCTTCCTCCTCCTCCGTTTGTCATCCTCCTCCTCCTCCTCCTCCTCCTCCTCCTCTTCCTCCTCTTCTTCCGCCTCCTCCTCCTTTTCATTATCCTCCTCCGCTTCCGCCTCCTCATCCGCCTCATCCTCATCATCATCATCCTCCTCATCATCATCCTCCTCCTCAGCATCATCATCATCATCAGCATCATCAGCATCAGCATCATCATGATCATCATCATCATCATCATCATCATCATCATCAGCAGCAGCAGCAGCATCATCAGCATCACCATCAGCATCAGCATCCTCCTCTTCCTCTTCCGCCTGCTTCTCCTCCTCGTCGGTTTGCGTTTCCGCCTCCTCCTCCTTCTCCTCCTCCGACCTCTTCCTCCGACCTCCTCCTCCTCCTCCTCCACCGCCTCCCCTCCTTCTTCTCATCGGTCTGCTCGTCCTACTCCTCCTCCTCCTCCTCCTCCTCCTCCTCCTTCATCCTCCTCATCCTCCTGCTCCTGCTCCTTCTCGTCATCATCATCGTCATCATCATCATCAGCATCATCATCATCATCATCAGCAGCATCATAATCATCATCAGCATCAGCATCATCATCATCATCATCATCATCATCATCATCATCATCATCATCATCATCATCATCATCATCATCATCATCATTCCTCCTCCCTCCTCCTCCTCCTCCTCCTCCTCATCCTCCTCCTCCTCCTCCTCCTCCTCCTCCTCCTCCGCCTCCTCCGCCTCCTATGAAGAGGCCCCTCATGGGTCCCAGCAGGCTGCGACCCAGTCGGAGACCGCCCCTGCTGCTGCTGTCTTGTGGCCTGAGCTGGCCCCTTGGCCCGCCCGGAACCATTCGGTTTTGGAGGCCGCGGTCTTCGACTCGAATGGGTTGGCCGCTGGCTCGATAGCTCTGTGCTCTTCGTGCGGAGCCGTGTGCCAGATAGGAGGCCACCGGGGTAGGTCTGCTCTCGCGTCAGATTGTTTGCACGCGTGCTCCACGGGCCGTGACAGGCAATTGGCTTGGATTTTGCGCGGGGACCATCCGTCTCGCAAAGGCTTCCGTGTCGACAGGCCGACGGTGATTTCGGAGGCATCGAGGGCCTGGCTGGCACCCAAGATGGGGTTGGAGCAGCAGCCTGCCCTCGCACGGCCGCCTGCCGAGCGCTTGACGCCCGCGGCTCCTACTGGGATGGGGGTGGACTTGGCGAGGGGGTTGGCTTTGTTCGGCTTCCCAGATCGGGCTACGGCCGAGGCCCTCGGTGCCCGAGCTGTGGAGCGCAGGAACCGTGCGGCTCGAGCCGAATCCGAAGTGAATTCGTTTGAGTTTTAACCCCGACTTGTGGGGCGTCCTTGGCCCCAGGTGGCGACCTCTTTGAGGCCGATGTGCCGCCTTTGGTTTTTATGCATGCTAGAATGCGATCGCTTCCCCAGCGGGTGCCGGACTCATTCCTCCCCCTCATTCCTCCTCATTCCTCCTCCTCCTCCTCCTCCTCCTCCTCCTCCTCGACCTCCTCCTCCTCCTCTCCTCTCCTCCTCCTCCCCCTCCTCGCCCCCTCCTCCTCTTCCTCCTCCTCCCCTCCTCCTCCTCCGCCTCTCCTCCTCCGCCTCCTCCCCTCCTCCTCCTCTCCTTCCTCCTCCTCCTCCTCCTCCTCCGCCTCCTCCCTCCTCCTCCTCCTCCTCCTCCTCCACCTCCTCCTCCTCCTCCTCCTCCTCCTCCTCCTCCTCCTCTCCTCCTCTCCTCCTCCCCTCCTCCGCCCCTCCTCCTCCTCCTCCTCCTCCTCCTCCTCTCCTCCTCCTCCTCCTCCTTCCCTCCTTCTCCTCCCTCCTCTCCTCCTCCTCTCCTCCTTCACCTCCTCCTCCTCCTCCCCTCCTCCTCCTCCTCCTCCTCCTCCTCCTCCTCCTCCTCCTCCTCCTTCTCCTCCTCCCCCCCCTCTTCAACCTCCTCTGCCCCCAGCTGAAGGAGCAGTGCCCTGTCCTCTTCAAGAGGGTCGACGTCGCATACCTGAGGGGCCGCCTGGGCGTCACCGAGGCGGGGGGGACTGGCCGCTGGCCGTCCCGTCAGGCCGTGTCGGCCTCGGCTCTCGTGGATCGCCAAGGCTCGAGCCGCCTCGGCGCCTGAAGGGAGGAGGGAGGAGGGAGGAGGAAGGAAGGACAGAGGGAGGGAGGGAGGAGGAGGAGGGGGAGAGGTGGGAGGAGGAGGAGGAGGAGGAGGAGGAGGAGGAGGAGGAGGAAGAGGAGGAGGAGAGAGGAGGAGGAGGAGGAGGGGAAGGAGAAAGAGGAGGAGGAGGAGGAGGAGGAGGAGGAGGAGGAGGAGGAGGAGGAGGAAGGAGGAGGAGGAGGAGGAGGAGGAGGGAGGAGGAGGAGGAGGAGGAGGAGGAGGAGGAGGAGGAGGAGGAGGAGGAGGAGGAGGAGGAGGAGGAGGAGGAGGAGGAGGAGGGAGGAGGAGGAGAGAGGAGGAGGAGGAGGAGGAGGAGGAGGAGGAGGAGGAGGAGGCGGCTCTCGTGGGCTCGCGCCGCCTCGTCGCGGCGGCGACGCCGGTCGCGCGGGGTTCAAGGCGGAGCGCCCTCCTGGAGCCCATAGAGGACAGCCCACGGCGCCAGGCCTCCTAGATGGGGTCGGGGTAGGTGGGGTCGGAGGATCGCGCCGCATCGCCGATGCATCGCCGATAGGGCTCGATGTGGAATCCGATTTTCTCCACGCCGACGGCGCCGATGCATCGCCGACGTCGTCGATGCATCGGCGATGCATTGGTGATGAGGCGCGATCCTCCGACCCCATCTGGGAGGCCTCTAACAGAGGACAGCCCACTGCGCGAGATCCACACGAGATGGTCCAGTCGACAGCCCGCTGGGGACCAATGGCTCACGCGGTGTCAGAAGCAGAGGCCCGCCTCCCTCCGCCCGTCCTCGTCCGTCCTCCTCGTCCGGCCTGCGGCTCTGCCCCGCTCGTCCGTGCAATCGGTTCCGCCAGCGTCCGTCTGGCGATCGGCGGCGGCCGATCCCGGGCGGCACCCTGCGAGGTGCACGGGGCCAGCACCGCCGGCGAGCTGCTGCGTTGCTGCGTGCAGGCGGTGGCGCCCGCCCCGGCGCCGGACCCCACGGCCGCGCTGGCGTGCAGCCTGCAGACGATGGCGGCCGAGGACCCGGCGGTGCTCGCGCAGGACGTCCGCGCCACCGCCGCCGCGGACCCGTGGGGCGCGGTGCAGAGTTGCGCGGAGAGGCTGCAGCAGCTCCAGCAGGGCGCGGCCAGCAGGGGCGGAGAGGCGTTCGGCGCCCAGGCGCGCGCACTGCTCGAGGCGCTGCTGGGCGCCATCTGCGCCGCGCCGCAGCTCTACCAGCCGAAGGGGGGCGTGGCCGATGCGGCCTCCAAGGCCGTCAAGCATCTGCTGCTGAAGACCGGGTCGCTGGGCGGGGAGTCGCAGGGCGCGCTGCCCCCGGCGCACGAGGCCATCCTCGACCACCTGCTGGCGAACCCGCAGCTGCACCGCGTTCTGCAGCAGGTCCTGGAGAGCACCGCCGTGGACGTGCAGGGCTTCCTGCGCAGCCGGCTCGCGGTCGGCAGCCGAGCGGCGGGCGAGATCCTGGCCAGGCACCACCAGGCGCAGGGACGCCCCGCGGATGCCAGCGAGGTCCTCGCACAGCTGGCGGGCCGGCAGGACCCCGCGACCACTCTCGAGGAGCGCGCCCGCCTGCTGCAGCAGGCCCTCGCGGCCGCGCAGCAGGCTGCACCGAGCTCCAAGACCGTGGTGGACCGGCTGTCGGCGCAGCTGAACCTGGCCGTGCGCGTGCAGATGCCCCTCCATAGTGAGATGCTGCTCCTTGCCCGCGACGACCGCGTGGAGTCCCAGTGGCGAGAAGCGGCGGAGAAGCGGGCCAAGGAGCTCCAGCGACTGCTGTCCCTGCAAGAGCTGTACCAGACCGTGGAGTCCTTCGGGCTCTGGCATTTGGCGCTGCTGGTCATCGACCTCGCTTCGGATGTGCAGGATCAGCTCATGATCTCCAACCAATGGCTGAGGGTACTGCTCCCGCCGAACTGCCCATACACTTCGCGCGAGCTGACGCAAGGCGTCTTTCCACTGCTCATGTTGCGGCGCTGTACCGACTTCTTCCTCCATGCGAGCCCGCCTGGGCATCTGCCAACGAGCGCAGTCGCCTGTCCAGATGACTTCCGTGTGCGGGCCTCGCGCTTGTTGGACGAGTTGGCGCGCGCCACCGATGTGCATGGTCCACTGTGGGAGGCGCGTCGTTTGGCCTACATGCTCGAATACTCCAGCTGCCTCTGGCTGCGCGCCACCGAGACCGCCGCAGTGTTGCCGGAGGCCTCCGCCGAGGACTCACGCTGCCAGACATGGGTGGCGCTGGAGCTGCTGCCTGGACGGCCATTCCACATGTCCGCGGCCAGCGTCACGAAACTCTATTCGGACATGCTCGACCTAGCGAACTGGCTTGGCGAGTTCAAGGATATGCTGCCGCCCGATCCGAACGGCTGCTGTCGGCGGCTCAGCGAGGACGAATTGGTCGTTCACAAAGACGTGTTAGGGGTATGTTTCTTCCGTGGTCACGAAACCAATGTATCCCCAGTCATGGGTTCTCTTTGTGTTTTCTCTCTCTCTCTCTCTGTCTCTCTCTCTCTCTCTCTGGCTCTCTCTCTCTCTCTCTCTTTCTCTCTTCCTCTGTTCTGCAGAGCGGTACCAGGACAAGCTACAAGATTCAGGCAACCTAGAAGGGAAAGTAATGCACTGTCTGCAAGTACGCTCTTGAGACGTAATCGACGAACTGAGGGCAAGCGAACCGCACGCTGGTAGCAAATAACAGCAAGTCTAGAGAGAATCGAAACATCGAACAGCCAGCATATTGCTGTCTATTACCAAGCCGAAATAAAGATCAGGACCTGCTAGAGGCGAGCTGAACACAAGATGTGGGCAAGCTAAATGGTAATACACGGGCAAGTTTACGAGGGTTGCATGTCCAGTTCAAGGCAAGCGTATAATTTAAAGGCGAGCCAAATGCAGTTTGAAGGTTAGGTAGTTAAAGTAAGCTACAGTCAGGACGAGTGTTACAAGTTAAAAGTATCCCGACAAAGCAACCTAACAGCGATGTGTAGAAGCATATCTGGAAGCATTCCCCTTAAGATTTAGGTGAGAATCCAGTTGTAGAATTCTGCTGTTCTCGCAGTCGCAGCCTCAGCCTGCCTCGGCCTGCCTCGGCCTCAGCCTCAGCCTGCCTCGGCCTCAGCCTCAGCCTCAGCCTGCCTCAGCCTCAGCCTCAGCCTGCCTCAGCCTCAGCCTGCAGCCTCAGCCTCAGCCTCAGCCTGCCTCAGCTCAGCCTCAGCCTCAGCCTCAGCCTCAGCCCTCAGCCTCAGCCTCAGCCTCAGCCTCGGCCTCAGCCGCAGCCTCAGCCTCAGCCTCAGCCTCAGCCTCATCAGCCTCAGCCTCAGCCTCAGCCTCAGCCTCAGCCTCAGCCTGCCTCAGCCTCAGCCTCAGCCTGCCTCAGCCTCAGCCTCAGTCTGCCTTCAGCCTGCCTCAGCCTCAGCCTGCCTCAGCCTCAGCCTGCTGCCTCAGCCTCAGCCTCAGCCTGCCTCAGCATCAGCCTGCCTCAGCCTCAGCCTCAGCCTGCCTGCCTCAGCTCAGCCTCAGCCGCAGCCTGCTCGGCTTGCCTCAGCCTCAGCCTGCCTCAGCCTCAGCCTCAGCCTGCCTCAGCCTCAGCCTGCTCAGCCTCAGCCTCAGCCTGCCTCGGCCTCAGCCTCAGCCTGCCTCAGCCTCAGCCTGCATCAGCCTCAGCCTCAGCCTCAGCCTGCCTCAGCCATCAGCCTGCCTCAGCCTCAGCCTCAGCCTGCCTCAGCCTCAGCCTCAGCCTGCTTCAGCCTCAGCCTCAGCCTCAGCCTGCCTCAGCCTCAGCCTGCAGCCTCAGCCTCAGCCTCAGCCTGCCTCCTCAGCCTGCCTCAGCCTCAGCCTCAGCCTCAGCCTCAGCCTCCGCCTGCCTCAGCCTCCTCAGCCTCAGCCTCAGCCTGCCTCGGCTCAGCCTCAGCCTCAGCCTGCCTCGCCTCAGCCTCAGCCTCAGCCTCAGCCTGCCTCGCCTCAGCCTCAGCCTCAGCCTGCTTCAGCCTCAGCCTCAGTCAGCCTTCAGCCTCGGCGTCAGCCTCTCAGCCTCAGCCTGCATCAGCCTCAGCCTCAGCCTCAGCCTGCCTCAGCATCAGCCTGCCTCAGCCTCAGCCTCAGCCTGCCTCAGCATTCAAAATGTGGCCCGGGAATGGAGTTCTGGGAACACGAAGAGCACGAAGTGGCCTACAGTTGGCTCCGGGCATTCAAAATGTGGCCCGGGAATGGAGTTCTGGGAAGTCGAAGAGCACGAAGTGGCCTACAGTTGGCTCCGGGCATCCAAAATGTGGCCCGGGAATGGAGTTCTGGGAAGTCGAAGAGCACGAAGTGGCCTACAGTTGGCTCCGGGCATCCAAAATGTGGCCCGGGAATGGAGTTTTGGGAAGTCGAAGAGCACGAAGTGGCTTACAGTTGGCTCCGGGCATTCAAAATGTGGCCCGGGAATGGAGTTCTGAGAGCGCCAAGAGCGATTTTGCGAGGATGTCTAAGGCGATTTGGGTGGCGGCGGCAGAGCGCCGCCGGATCCCGCCCAGATTCCCTTGGAGAGTCATGATGTTCTTGTGACCCTACTAGAAACCTATCAGTCTTCGCTGTTAGGTAACGAAGTAAGTTGCAAGAGAAAAGCCAGGTAATTATAAACCCACACGAAAGCCGACGAATGGTAAGCAGTAGTGATGCGAAGAGCAAACATAAATCAAGTAAGACGTAAGCTAAAGGCAAGAGGAGTTGACGTTAAACGCAATATGAGGCCAGCGACGAGCAAGCCACAAGTAAGGTGGACACAAATAAGGCATGGCAGTTCATTGGCAGGTTGAAATCGGAATATCGCATGCCGAAGGAAAGGAAGATGCAAGCGAAAGACACGCTAAAGGAGAACTGAAAGCATGCGAGTCACAGTCAAGCTGATAGAAAACTCACCAGGTAAGCTGAAGGCACAGCGATGATTCGCCAATGGCCAGCAAGAAGCAATCGATAAGCGCACGCGAAGAGCAAGGCAACAGCGGGCGAAACGCAGGCGGCTGTGCTCCTTGGGGAGCCGTGCGCGGAGTCGTTGAGGAACCCGGGGGGGGGGCCTTGCCATCGGGCCCCTCCTGCGCACGCGGAACTCCACACATGCGGCACAAGGAGGTGCACTGCCGACGGCTCCGCGAGGACCCCCCCCCCCTCAGGAATCGACCCCCCCCGGACCTGCCCTTTTTTGGTGCGCCCTTGGGGCCAGGGCTTCGAGAGGCGGCCCCGGCCGTGGCCACGAGGGGCCCCCCCAGATGACGCACCCCGAGAAGCCAGAGGGCCGCCCAGAGGGCCTCGAGCCTCGAGCCTCGAGGACGAGATGTCCGTCCACCTGGGCGGAGTGCTGCTCGCCGCGGTGCGCGCCGCCTGCGGTGGCGCGCCCTCGCTGGAGCGCCTCGAGGCCGGCGCCCGCGGGGCGGCCCGTGCGGCCCTGGAGCGCCTTCGGTCCCGCCTGCCCGCGGTGCGGGGCCGCGAGGCGCTGCGGAGCGCCGCGCAGCGGCTGCTGCGGGAGGTCGAGCCGCTCGTCCAGGGCTGAGCTGCGGGCGCCGTGAGCCAGGCTTGGAGCCGGGCGCCGGGGGACCGAGAGGCGGCGGGGCGCGGATCCTGGCCAGCAGGAGGGGGGGGGGGGCGAGGCCACCGCGCCGCCACGGCCGGACGCGGCTCGAAGGACGGGTCCGTGTCGGCCATGGGAGGGGTCTGGGGGCCAGATTTGAGCGCAGGTGCCTTCTTGACCGATTCTCACTGGGCGCATCCAGCTCAGACCCCCCACCCGCCTCCAAATCCAGACCGCCCCGCTGGTGCCGGACCCCGATGGGGTCGGAGGGTTGCACCACATCGCCGATGCATCGGCGATGAGGGTTGCGCCACATCGCCGATGCATCGGCGATGGGCCGCGACCCAGAGCCACATGCATCGCCGGTGCATCGCCGATACGGTGCGATCCTCCGATAACGTGTTCTGTGCAACCTCATCTCGGCGGCGTTTTTTGTTCAGTTTGACCACCCAGAGCAGATGTTTCGGAAACCACAGAACGGCATGAGCATAAATTATCGGAGGTCTGCGTGAATTCCTGGGGTCGGTGGTTCCGCGCCGCCCCTGGCACGCTTCGGGCGCCAGGGGAGGGGGCCTAGCGCCGATCCAAAAAATCTGCTCGGACCTCCGAAAACTTATACTATGCAGTCGTTTGGTCGTCTGGTATTGTGATGCCGAGCGGACAACACACACACACACACACACTCACACTCACACACGTACCCTTAGGGGGGGGGGGGGGCTGAGGGGGCCATGGGTGCGTGTTGTCGGATGGGGCTCCCCGCTCCAACGGGAGCCTCCCCCCCCGGTCCGTCAGCCCGCACCCATACCCACAGCCAGCCCTCCTTCCTCCGACACCCTCATTGGTACCCATCGGTCGTTGAAAGTAGGTATTTCTGGATTCCCAGATTCCAATCTATTTTCAGCGCCTTCCTACTTCAAGAGTCGAGTGGTTTTCCCTCTTCCTTCCTCTTCAGTAGGCGTGCGGAAACCCAATCTATTTCCGACGCCTTCCTACTTCATGTTTCTACCTACTTCTTCCGACCGATGGGTATGGGTGTGTGTGTGTGCTGTTCGTTCGTCATTGTGATGAGATGATTCGTCCCCGCTCTGCAAATGGGCCCCGGCAGCCGGAGCCATACGGGGGGGCGCTGGTCGTAAAGGGCGGGGAGACGCGCAGCAAAGCGCTGTATTCGCCGCCTCGCGTTGCTGCGGATGCGCCTCGCGCAGTAGCTGCGGCATAATAGGCTGGAGACGTGATCCCAGGGCCGCGGCCCCAAACTGTTCGAACCTCTCTGCGCTCGCCTAAGAAAAGTGCGCGCCTCCGGTCTGCGCCCTGGGCCTGTCGAGATGGCAGCACGAATGAAGCATGCAGGTGAAGATTGTCTTTTAGCATTGAACACGAAGGTGCAACTTAGCAGTAGAACCTGGATCATTGAGGCGATGACGGTTCTATGTGCACACCTGCACCCATATCTAAGGTCTACACGTGCATGTATATATATATATGGATACATATATATATATATATATATATACATACGCATGTATGCATTAATATGCATGTGCATGTATATCAGCATATCACAGATATCGAGAAATTGAATAAGGACGTGCATATTTATACCCAGCACAAGGGGCCTGCGGCGCCCTGTGCCAGTTGCCTCCATCATCCGCGGGGGGGGCTGGGACCCTTCGGAGGAGCGCCCCCGTCCTGGGGAAGCTGCGGGATCCCCAAGGCGACCGAGGGAGCCTCGGGGTGGGCCAAGGTGGCCCTGGGATGGGCCAAGAGAGCCCGACGGAAGCCGAGGAGGCTCCCGACCTGCACTGGTTCTGGGCAAGCAGAGGCCATTCAGCACCCGTAGGTTATGCAAGAATCTGCCGTGACCACGCTGCCGGTCTCAAGAGCGTCCTAGACGGCTTCAGATGCACACATGACCACACCAAGGCGGTCAAAAAGGGCCCCACGAGGCTCTCGGCGTGCCCAAATGAGCTCCAAGAAGGCTCACGAGGGCCAATGAGGGCTCCAAAATGGCCTCGGCAGAAGAATCTCGGGGGGGGGCTCTGGGAAATCCAAGACTCCTCCAAGATGGCCCCACGAAACCTCCAACCCATAGATTTTCTGCAAGATCTTACCTTTCTCGCGTCTCCGGTCTCCAGGGCGTCCAAGACGGTTCAAGAGGCCCCTGATCGCCCAGAGGCGGCCCAAAAGAGCCCCAGGAGCGCTTTCAGCGAACCAAAACCGGGCTCCCAAGGTTCACGAGAGCCCGCAAATAATTCCAAACCGAGCCCGAAAGATTCTCGGAGGGACTCTGGGCCACCCAGTGCGCCTCCAAGACGGCCAGGAGGGCGTCAAGATCGTCCACGACGTCGTCAAGATGGTTCAGCATGGCCCCAAGAATGCCGAAGAGGTTGCCAACATGCCAGGAAGTGCATTCGCATTGCATGACGTTGTTTTGAAATGCATTCGTATTGACGGTACTCCCGAATGAACTTGCGTTACGTTTCTTTGTTTTCCCGTGCCTTGGGCCTGGTCATCGCTTGCTGGGCGTTACCTTGCATGTCGAGGCACTGTCACTGCTTCCGTTTTCCATTCATATGGTTTGTGCTACGCTGCCAACGCAGCAGGTTGCATTCATTTGAACGAGTTGCGCCGATGCGCATTGTTTCGCATTCAGCTTGCTTGTGTGTACCCATGTCGGTAGTACGTATCTTTTCGGTCCGCGTTCGTCCTACTGCATCGTTTCATGTGGAGCCATGTGTGGGTACATGCATGCGTGCAGCTATGAGTATGCCAACGGCTGGGGCTTGCTAGAATCCAAGCGCGTGCGAAGCGCGCGCACTCATACTGGTGTATGAATGTGAGTTTGCGCGTATATGTATGTATCGAAGACATGTATGGCGAACCATCGCCGCCTTCTGCCTTTGGGAAACACCCATGCGGCCAAACGTTGGGCCAAAGCCTGACCAAGCTACTAGACTATGTGCTCCCCCAGCCGTTGTGGAACCCCTTGGGGGGAACACTGGGAAGAGGAAGAGAAAGGAGCGACAGAGGGAGGAGGAGGAGGAGGAGGACGATTGGGAGGAACAGGAAGAGGAGGCCTACGGAGGCCGCCATGGGGCTTCCAGGGGGCTTCGGAGGCTCCCGGGGGGCATCTGCGGGGACTCCCGGGGCCCTCGGGGCCTCTCGGGGACCCATTGGCCTTCGGAGGCCGCCTTGGGGTCCTCTTAGGGCAGTCGTGGGTCTCTCTTCGGGCGCTTCCTGGGCCGCGTTAGAGGTCGGTGGGGCCGTCTTGGGACCGCCGTGCGGGCCTCTGGGGCCAGCTTGGGGTCCCCTTGGGCCGTCTTGCGGGCGTGTCAGGGGCCTCGTGGACCATGTTGGGACGAGCTTGGGGGCCTATGGGGCCGTCCGGGAGCGTCGGAAACCCGAAAAGTCGAGAACAGTTCAGAAGCACCGACAAAGCTATCAGGACTCAATGACTTGGGCCGCCTGCTGGCCGTCTTGGAAGCGTCTTAGGGCCATCTTGGAGGCCATCGTGGGTCATCTTGACCGTGTTGGGGGCCATCTTGGAACCTATCCCGGGCGACTAGGAGGCGGATGGTGCTCCTTTGTGCGTTTTCCGTGTGGCCAGCGGGATGCACCGGCGACTATTCGGAACTTGTTGGAAGGTGCTATCATGTTTCAGATTCAAAAATACACCAAAAACATGCAAAAACGGAAAAGCAAAAACAGCAACAAAACATTGCACGCCAAGTACCCTTGTGATTAATACAGGGGGTGGCGGGTCGAAGACGTCTACGGCGAAACACCACCGCCCCCTGCATTTTGGAGTCGCCCATACGGCCAGACGTTGGTCCGACGTCTGGCCAAGCTGATGAACTACGTGTTCCCCCAGCCTGTGAAACACCTTTGGGGGAACACTGGGGAGAGGAAGAGACAGGAGGAGAAGGAGGAGGAGGAGGAGGAAGAAGAAGAAGAGCAGGCCTGTTGAGGCCCTCTTGGCGCCTCCTGGGGCCTCTAAGGGCCTCTGCGGGCTTCTTAGGGCCTCTTGAAAGTCTCCTGTGGCCTCTTGGGGGCCTCCTGGAGGCCTCTAGGAAACTTCTTGGCCTTCGGAGGCCGTCTTGGGGCTCTCTCTGGACAGTCGTGGGTCCCTCTTTGGGCGCTCGAGGGCCGTCTTGGAGGTCTCTGGGGCTGGCTTGCGGGCCTCTTGGGGGCCTCTGAGGGCGACATTTGGGGCCTACGGGGGCCGTCTTGGAGCGTCGGAAGCTTGAAAAGGTGAGAACGCTCAAATCCTTGAAAGGCCTTGGGAAACTAAGTGACGTTGGCATTCCTGGAAGTCCTCTTAGGGGCGTCTTGGGGGCTTCTTGGGCCGTCTGGAGCCCATTTTTGGGCCGTCCTGGGGCCATCCTGGCAGTCTTGGAGGCCATCTTGGATGCCATCTCGGACGTCTTAGAGGCACCTTGGAGGCCACCTGGCGCCAGCTCGACCCTCTTGGCGGCGATGTGGCCCACTGGGGCCTCGCGTCTGCGGATCTCCGGGCGGTCGGCGCGATCGGCCGTGGCCCCACGGGGGATGTCCAAGCATCGAGGGAGACGCCCAGGGCAGAGGTCGGGACCTCGGGGGCTGCGGATTGAAGGTTTGAGGGTTTCCTTTGCTGATGTTTTTGAGGTTTTCGTTTCTTTGCTTGTGCTCGAGGCTCGAGGTGTTCGGGCGTTGCACGAGGACGCGCAAACATGAGCGCAGACCTGGACTAGCGACGCACGGCTTAGCGACGGGGCCAGCTACCGTGCATGATCGGCGCGCCCCGTCGACCCGGATCGGGCGGCAGCGGCCTCACGCTTCGCGGTGTGCTTTCCCCGATCCGTGGATTTGGCGCCCACGCGCCAGACCCACGGATTCCCGAATTATTAGGGAACGAACAACGACATAAACATAAACACTCGGCGCTCCGCGCGGGTTTCTCGGATCGGCGCTGGACCCCCCTGACGGCGCCTCCGGCGCCGCCCCTGGCGCGCCCCGCGCGCCAGGGAGGGTCCAGCGCCGATGCGAGAAACCCGCGCGGAGCGCCGAGTGTTTATGTGTATGTCGTTGCTCGTTCCCCTGAGAGAAGGACCAGGCCAACCTGACATGTGGCACGCCGTGCACCCGATGCGGTAAGCCACGGGGAGGGGGGGGGCGGCGGATCGACCGACGACGCCTCATGACGAGCCGCCGCCGCCCCCCGTGGCCCTCCGGAAGCGCAGCCGTGGCGGAACGCTGCGGCCAGAGCTCGGCCGAGCGCTCGGACTGCGCATGCGTTCCTCCATCCGTTGTGGGATCCCCTCGGGGAGCACGCGAGGAGCAAAGGAGAAGAGGAGGAAAGGAAGGAAAAATGAGGAGGAGGAGGAAGAGGAAGAGGAGGAGGAGGAGGGAGGAGGGAGGAGGAGGAGGAGGAGGAGGAGGAGGCCTCTTGGGAGCCTCGTAGGGCACTCTTGGAGCCTCCTGGGGACCTTTCGAGGCCTCTTGGAAGCGTCCATGGACCTCTTCGGGGCTATTGGGACTCCTTGGGAGGCTCTTCGGCCGTGCGAGGGCGTTCCTGGCACATCTGACGCCGTCAGAAGCCGCCTTGGGGCCGTTCTGGGCAGACTCGGGGCCTTCTTGGGGCGCTTCAGGGCCGTCTTGGAGGCCATCGTGGGCGTCTTTGAAGTCTCCTGGGCTGTATTGGGGCCGTCTTGGGGCCCTCTTGGGGCCGTCTCAGGCGCCTCTTGGCCCGTCAGGGGCCATTTCAGAGTCGGGGTCATCTTGGTGGTCTCTGGAGTCGTCTTGGGCCGTTGGACAGCCGAAAATGAGGGAGCGCCAAAATCTTGCAAAAACGGATGGGAAGTACATGATATTGGCCTCTTCGGGCTTTCCTGGAGGTCCTCTTGGAGACCTTTTTGGGCCTCCTTGGAGGCCTCCTGAGCCGTCTTGGGCGATCTAGAGGCTATCTTGGGGGCATCTCGGCCCGTCTTGGAGACATCTTGGGGCCAGCTTGGGCCCTCTTGGGGCCTTCTGGAGCGGGAAGACAAACGACCTGGGAAGTCTACGGGTCCGCATCGGGAGAGAGAATCGACGGGAGACCTCTTTGATGGGTCTTTCTGGGCGGTCGGCGCGATAGGCCGAGACCCCACTGGGAATTTGTTAAAGCAAAGCTTACTTGCCGAAAGACCCAACCAGGTGCAGTTGCGAGTATCGCGAGGCAGGCGAGACGACTGAGGGGGGCCACAACACGTATGAGAGGTGTGGCAAAAATGTGCGGCGCGGGCGCACGGCCCGAGTGGAGCCTTCGGTGGAGCTCCGTGTATGGGGGGCTGAACGTAGGAGGGGGGCGCCGAGATGTGCCGCGCGGACGCAGGCGAACGCAGCCACTGGGGCTCCTGGTGGAGCTCATTGCGGGGCCAAGAAACGTGCGAGTGCATGCGAACTTAGCCACTGGGGCCCTCGGTGGAGCTCCCCATGGGACCACGAAACGTGTGAGGGGTGTGCCGAACTGTGCGGCGCGGCGGTGCCATGCGAACGCAGCCGCTGGAACCTTCGGTAGGGCTCCCTAGAAGGAGACGCGGGGCGCTGTCTCGTCAAAACGAGGGCCCAACTCCACCAGATGGCTGCGGAAAACTCAGAGGCCAGCAAACCGTACACTCCTTTGGCAAGCCACAGGGGGCGGCGGATCCAGAGGCCTTCGGTCCATCCCGCCACCGTGCCTAGGTTGTAGGTCATTGGCCTCTTTGATGCCGGTGGGGATCTCTTGAGTTGCCTCTCGGAAGCCTCTTGGAGGCGTTTTTGGGGGATGTTCCCGTTCCCGGTGTCTCGTTTACGGGTCCGCTGCAAGTTTTGGTAAGTGTCGGGGGAGCGTAAGACCCGGGTTTGCCAGGACTCGGGTTCGCCATCGTTTTTTGACGACCGCGCCTCGGATTTTGACGAGGAGGAGTTTCGTGGGATGTCTGCAGCGGGAGACCTCGTCAAAATGCAGGATCGGCCTCGTCATTTTTTGGACGAGCTCGTCGGGGATTTCCGAGTCCCCTGTACCCAGGTCTTACGTCCCCCTGAAAGTGGCCAGGGTCCAGGATTCATTGTTCGTGGGTTATGGGTTCTTGGACTCGGACTCTTGGGTTCTTGGTCGCGGCCAGCTTCCCAGGGCCTCGAGGGCACATACAGACTGCACAGTACAGACAGAACAGAGCAGAGAGCAGAGAGCACTGACTACTGGATAGAGAGTTTAGGTAGACGGTAGAGAGCAGAGAGTATCCAGCAGAGTTCAGAGTTCAGAAAGCAGACGGTTGAGAGCAGAGAGGAGAGAGAAGAGAGTGGAGAGGCGAAAGTAGAAAGAGAGCAGAGAGGAGAGAGAAGAGAGTGGAGAGGCGAAAGTCGAAATAAAGAGAGAGAGAGAGAGATGAGAAAGGTTAACAAAATTGACGAAGGACCCAACCATATGCAGCTGCGAGTACCGCAATGTGGGTACCTCTTTCGGTGGAGCCCTCTATGGTGCCACAACCAGTGTGAGGAGTGTGCCGAATTGAGCACGGTGGTACCGTGCGACCCCCCCCACTGGAGCCTTCGGTGGAGCTCCCTAGGGGGCCACGAAACATGTGAGGGGTGTGCCGAATTGGGCGCGGTGGTGCCATGCGAACACTTCCACTGGAGCCTTCGGGGGAACTCCCTGTGGGGGCACGAAACATGTGAGGGGTGTGCCCCCAGTGCGCGCGGTGGTGCCATGCGAACCCTCCCACTGGAGCCTTCGATGGAGCTCCCTATAGTGCTACAAAACGTCCGAGAGGTGTGCCGAATTGGGCGCGGCGGTGCCATGCGAACCCTCCCACTGGAGCCTTCGGTGGAGCTGCCTGTGGGGCCGCGAGCCGTGTGAGGGGTGTGCCGAATTGGGCGCCGTGGTGCCATGCGAACCCTCCCACTGGAGCCTTCGGTGGAGCTCCCTGTGGGGCCACGAACAGTGTGAGGAGTGTGCCGAATTGGGCGCGGCGGTGCCATGCGAACCCTCCTACTGGAACCTTCGGTGGAGCTCCTTGTGGGGCCACGCACCGTGTCAGGGGTGTGCCGAATTGGGCGCGCCGGTGCCAAGCGAACCCTCCCACTGGAGCCTCCGGTGGAGCTGCCTGTGGGGCCACGCACCGTGCCAGGGGTGTGCCGAATCGGGTGCGCCGGTGCCATGCGAACCCTCCCACTGGAGCCTTCGGTGCAGCTCCCAATGGGGCCACGAACAGTGTGAGGGGTGTGCCGAACTGGGTGCGGTGGTGCCATGCGCACCCTCCCGCTGGAGCCGTCGGTGCAGCTCCCTACGGGGCCACGCAACGTGCGAGGGGTGTCCCGAAATGGTGGACATGCGGAGGGCAGAGGCAGGGATGGGAGGAGGGAGGAGGCGGGAGGAGAACGCGGGGCGCAGAGGAGAAGAGGTGGAGGAGAAGGTGGAGAGAGGAGGAGGAGGAGGAGGAGGAGGAGGAGGAGGAGGAGGAGGAGGAGGAGGAGGAGGGAGGAGGAGGAGGGAGGAGGAGGGAGGGAGGAGGGGAGGAGGAGGAAGGGGAGGAGGGAGGAGGAGGAGGGAGGAGGGAGGAGGGAGGAGGAGGAGGGAGGAGGGGGAGGGAGGAGGGAGGAGGCTGTCTCTTCAAAACCAGGACTCAACATCACAGGATGCTTGGGAAAACACAAGTGGAGGATAGAGAGCAGACTGTGGAGAGTAGAGGGCTCAGAGTAGAGATACACGCCGGTCCTTGAAAGTAGGTATTTCTGGATTCCCAGATCCCAATCTACTTCAAGCGCCTTCCTACTTCAAGAATCGACATGCTGTCGCTGTGTTTTGTCATTCCCTGGGGGGCCTCGACCCAATCAACTTAATCCGCCTTCCTACTTCATGCTTCTACCTACTTCTTCCGACCGACGTGTACACGTCAGGGAGTTAATAGTAGAGAGCAGAAGAGGAGAGGCTAGAGGGCAAAGGCAAGAGACTGAAGAAGAGAGTTCACACAATAGAGGAAAGTAGACGCAATGACATCATAGGCCAGCGTCTTCAACAATAGTCCACCCGGCCAGGTTCTCGGGATCAAAGTTCTCGGGGGTCTTGGTTCTGAGAGTTGCTCAAAGCTGATTGAAAAAGTTCGGTATCCAGCGCTCGAGCTCTAGTTGGCCGTTCTCGAAGTGGTGGAACTATGGCTGATCGTGGTCGCAGCGTTAGATATGTCGCCTGTTGTACTCCTAGAGTCGGAGCTCCTTTTGGGTATGGGTATCAGCGCTGCGTTTACAAATTCAAGTTAGGCGTACCCGTAGAGTTGAAACATTGTCAGTTCGCAACCAAAGTGCTGGGATTCCGAACTGAGTATTAGACCTCTCGACGGCCGATGTTTGTAGTATTGCAGCTCGTGGTGGTCATGCTCAAAATGTTGGACCACTTCGTCCTCGCACGAAATTCGCGTACATCCGTGAACGTGGTGCTCATACGTGCCTTCAGCGTGGTACGTGTGAATGAAGTGAAGAACATGTTGTTTCTTTCTGGTGCGATCTACCCAAGACTAAGCAAAGATGGGTCTAGCACGGTTTAACCCAGTTTCGTGTCTGCCCCCGCTCAGCCCAGCCGAGTGGGAGTCTTGTTCGAGAGTAGCCATGTCAAGCTCGTCAGTGTCACAGTCGCGCTTATCATCCGCACCCATCTTGTTATATTCACTATAGCCGCTTGTATCGGGTCGGGCGAAAGGGGGGATTGGGAAAGGGGGGGGTACGAAATCTGCTGCATGCAGCTGGTTTCGGCCCCACCGAGGGGCCCATTCCTCGATACACGGGCGCCTCCCGGCGCCGGGAGGCGCCGGGAACATCAGCTACGTGAGCCGATTCTCAAATGCCCCCCTTTGCTATCCCCCCCCCCTTTCGCCCGACCCGATTGCATCTTGTCTGCATCCTCCGAGGCTCTAGAGGTGGTCCAGGAGGTCCTGTCAGGGCGTCCTGGGGGGCCCTTTTGGGAGCTCTTAGGCGTCTGGGGGCGTTTTGGGGGGCGTCTTAGGGGCCTGTCAGGGCGTCCTGGGGCGCTTCTTGTATAGCCGCTTGTATCGTGTCTGCATCCTCCGAGGCTCTAGAGGTGGTCCAGGAGCAGGAGGCCGAGGTGGAGGCCAAGCCCTCGGAGCCGAAGAAGAGCGCCACCAAGCTCTCCGAGGCGGGGGCGCGCCCTCCTGGCGAGGGGAAAAGAAGAGAGTCGAGGCGAGAGGCGAGGGCGCCCGAGTCGACCCGATGCTCTTCTGGCCGGGGGAGGAGGAGGAGGAGGAGGAGGAGGAGGAGGAGGAGGAGGAGGAGGAGGAGGAGGAGGAGGAGGAGGAGGGGAGGAGGAGGAAGGCGGGGAGGAGGAGGAGGAGGAGGAGGAGGAGGAGGAGGGAGGAGGAGAGGAGGAGGAGGAAGGGGGGAGGAGGAGAAGGAGGAGGAGGAGGAGGAGGAGGAGGAGGAGGAGGAGGAGAGGAGGAGGAGGAGGAGGAGGAGAGGAAGGGGGGGAGGAGGAGGAGGAGGAGGAGGAGGAGGAGGCGGAGGAGGAGGAGGAGGAGGAGGCCAGGGCCCCCGCAGAGGGCGGGGCGACCGCAGGCGGCGGACTCGCGGGGCGACCCGCGGGGGCGAGGCGGGCACTGCTGCCAGCCGCCCGCCACTCTGGCCGCACCTCCGCGGAAGTGCAGCCAGCCGCAGATGCGTCACTGAGCCAGCCTTTGGCCTTTGGCGTCTGGTCCGATAGCTCGCGTGGCTCGATAGCGTGGGCAAGCTGAAAACCCAACTTTCTGCCACGCATGCGCTTCCAAAAAGGCAGGGGGCGGCGGTGATTCGCCGTACAGAGAAACCTGGTCTAGTGATCTGTACCGGGGGCGCCCCCCCGTCCCATTTCCACGAACCAGAACTGCCGTCACCCGAAAAACACCAGTTACGGCAAATTTGGTTTAGTGAATCTGGCCAATTGAGGGGCTCCAGGGCCCTACCACTAACCGGGTCCCCTTACCCGGGGTCTTGGCTATACCCAATGTTGGCACAAACGACGCGCGTGCCGGTACAGTCAACCCGCATTGTAAGGATGGGCAACCTTCCCAACAGTACTTTTGCATCCTGGCTTCCTCGGTCCATCCTCGGCCACTTTCGCTGGCCGCGCCCAACTCGAAAAGCTTAAACATGGGCGTCCAAGGCCCTTGCATCCTTATCGCGCATCCTTACGATACGGGCCGACTGTATCCGTAGAAACGGCCACCGCCGTGCCCCGCGCGCGCGCAGACGCCGCCGCCCCTGCAGCTGCGCAGATGCAGCCTCGGTTCCGGCGAGCGGGTCGTCAGCATGGCCAGGCCGCAGCAGCGCTGCCCCCTTTTCTCACCTGCCGAGATGCTCGAGCGGCCTCGGGGGCGCTGGCGACGAGCAGCATGCGCGAAGCGGCCCCACGGCCCAGGATGTGCGTCGCCCAGGGCTCGCAGGTCGTGCGACCGCCTGGCGCCCTGAGAACGCGAGGCAGACCGGTGCCCTGGTGTGCTCCAGCAGCTCTGGGCAGAACCGAAGCGCCGCCTTGAGGAGAAGGAGCGCCGATCAAGACCTGGTCCCAGACATGCTCGCGTCGTGAAGAAAACACGATGGGATGTTGTTCTCCGTCTTCGGTCCCTCGGGGCCCTCGCTGGGCCTCGGGACCGTGATCAGCGACTCGGGATGCAAAACTGGCCCTGGGGAAAGGGTCGGGACATCCCTAGACCTGGTATGGACAACATCTAGACATCGGATGTCTGGCATTGTCTTCATGCTGCGTCGGTTCGGGCCGGCCGCACACGTATCGGCGACGGCGAAGTGGCGCATGGGCTCAGGGATGCCATGCATCTTGGCCGCGGTCCCCGCGCCGCACTCCAGAATGCTCTGGCCTTCGCGGAAGCCATTCTGCCGAGGTTGGTGCCGAGCCCGATGTTCAGCGATAGCGTGAGGATTGTGAACGCGTCGCCGATGTTGAGACCTTCGGGCTGAGCTCGGGTGTCTCGTAATGCCGCTGAAGAGGGGGAGCACCACCACGGACGAGTCGACGCGAGAAAAGAAGGGGGAGGGGGAGAGGGGGAGGAGGAGGGAGGAGGGAGGAGGGGGGAGGAAGGAGGAGAGAGAAGAGGAGGGAGAGGCGGAGGGAGGGGGAGGGAGTGGAGGAGGAGGAGGAGGAGAGGGAAGGGGAGGAAGGAGGAGGAAGGAGGGGGGAGGAGGAGGTGCAGGAGGCGCGCGCCGCGCGGATCTCCAGAGAGGCCAACGGAGAATGGCCTATGGAGAGGGGAGGGAGGAGAGGTCAGGAGCTCTTATCTTCACAGGCATCTGTGCCCATAGAAGTGGCTCTGGAAGCCGCGGCCCCAGTCATTCCAGCGCGAGCCGTATCCTCTCCTTCTCGTGCCCAGGGGGAGGGGGAGGGTGAGAAGGAGTCGGGCACAAGATGCGCGGGTTTTCCTCGCAGGAGCGAAGCTGAGACTGCGGGCTGGAAGCGCGGGTGCATACAGTTTGCGCCGGCCATTCGCATATATCCCCTTTTCGTTGCGGCCCAGCGTTCCTTCAGCAGCTGCCCGTGCGCACACCTCCCTACGCCAATGCACCTGTACGAGACCGTGCGCGCAAAGTTGACCCAGCGTTCGCTCGAGGTTCTACCAGAAAGGTGGCCAGGGGCTCTTTCGATCAGACCAGACCGACGGGCCGACCAGTCATGCAGTGTCCGTGCTGGCGCGGCTGGTGAGGGTGTCCGCGGTGCGGACTCGTACGGCCTCTTCTCCTCGCCGCCGCCCCGCGACTCGCCGGCCTCCGCCGCCCGCGCGCCAGCGTGCGGCCCGCTGGCGACATCCGTCCGCGACACGCCCGCGACCCGTGGAGCCTCCGAGGCCCGCGACTCGCGCGCACCGCCCCCCCCCTCCTCCTCCTCCTCCTCCTCCTCCGCCTCCTCCTCCTCCTCCTCCTCCTCTCCTCCTCCTCCCCTCTCTCCTCCCCCTCCTCCTCCTCCTGCCCCTCCGCCTCCTCCTCCCTCCTCCTCCTCCTCCGCCTCCTCCTCCCTCCTCCCCTCCTCCTCCTCCGCCTCCTCCCTCCTCCTCCCCACGGCCCGCACCCCCCCCCCTGCGACCCGAGCCCCGCCGCGGCCCGAGCCCGCCACCACCGGCGTCCGCCGCCGCCCGCGCCCATCGCGCCCTCCTCTCCCTCCTTCCTCCTCCTCCTCCTCTCCTCCTCCTCCTCCTCTCCCTCCTCCTCCTCCCTCCTCCTCCTCCTCCCTCCTCCTCCTCCTCCTCCTCCTCCTCCTTCTCCTCCTCCTCCTCCTCCATTCCTTCTCCTTATAGATAACTCCTCCCTGTCGCACCCCGAGGCCGGTTTTTAGGGCGGGCCGGGCGTTTCGCCTGAGACTTCCTCACCGCTTATGACTCCGAAGCTTAATAAATTGGCAACAGCTTCGCAGATGGAGGGCGGGTCGCTTTCAAAATGTGGCTCTCGCCTTGGCGCCGCGCGCATTCGATTTCAAAGTTTACAAGAGTTGGACGGATCGAGGGCGGGTGGTTTTCAAAATGTGGCTCTCGCCATAGCGCCGCGCACATTCGTTCTGAAAATTTGCAAGAGCTTCACGGCTTGAAGGCGGGTCGTTTTCAGAATGTGGCTCTCACCCCAGCGCCGCGCACATTCGTTTTAACAATTTGCAAGAGCTTCGCGGATTGAGGGCGGTTCCTTTTCAAAATGTGGCTCTCGCGTAAGCGCCGCGCACACTCGTTTTAAAGATTTGCGAGGGCTTCACGGATTGAGGGCGGGTGGTTTTCAAAATGTGGCTCTCGCTTTAGCGCCGCGCACATTCGTTCTTAAAAAATGCAAAAGTTTCACGGTTTGAAGGCGGGTCGTTTTCAAGATTTGGTTCTCGCCTAAGCGCCGCGCACACTCGTTTAAAACAGTTGCAAAAGCTTCACGGATTGACGGCGGCTCCTTTTCAAAATGTGGTTCTCGCCTTGGCGCCGCGCACATGTGCTTTTTCACTTGCAAGAGGTGCACGGACTTCCATGATCAACGCACCAGAAATTGTGTTTGGGAGGGATTCAGGGTTATGCGGGCGCAACAGTTATGTTGGTTCGCGGTGTTGAAATCCCAAAAATGGCGTCCTGGCCCGATTCTGGATCGTCAAAACGCAGCAAGCAAATTGCTACGTGGCGTTGGCATCCCGAGAACAATGTTTTGGCACGCTTCAGGATCTTCAAGTTGCTGTCTTCCAACGAGGCAGTCCCCTCAATTGAAATGAACCGTTGTAGGGGCCTATGAAAAAGGAGCTCGGAGGGAGGGTTAATTCCAACATCATCGATGACTCTTGGGTTTCCACTGGTCCTCCTCCTCCTCCTCGTCCCCTCCTCCTCCACAATTACACGATACAGATACTATTCTCCTCTCTCCCCTGATGGCGTCCGAAAAATGTTCAGCCCCCCCCGCGCATCATGTTTTACACCGGATTCCCTGGAGTTGGGTTTTCGCTTGGGTTTGTGTTTCAAAATGTTGTTCCCGCTGAAGCATTGGCCTCATTTTCGAGCTTCCGCTCGTTCCGACTCGTGCTCCCGCTGCAGCGTTGGCTTCATTTACGCGCTTCCGCTCGTTTCGAATCGTGCTCCCACTGCAGCGCTGGCCTCATTTCCGCGCTTCCGCTCGTTCCGAATCGTGCTCTCGCTGCAGCGTTGGCGTCATTAGTTTTAGTGCATTCCACGGCGTGCAATGCAATGCTAGGTGGTGCTCCGCTGTGCGATGCCATGCCTTCAGCTGCAATGCTTGGATATGCAGTGCTTGACTACGCAGTGCCACGCCATGCTATGCCATGCTACGCGTTGATCTTCAACGCCAAGATATGCCATGTTCTGTTATGCGCCGCTGTGCGATGCCATTATTTGCGTTGCAATGCACGCCACGCTATGACATACTACGCTCTGCCATGCTCTTCTACGCCCTGCTATGCCCTGCTCTACGATGCATCACGCACCCTCTCGGGATCATTGCCCTGCTCGACATCCGATTGCGCGAATAGAGAGGAGATCTACGCCATGGTAAAGGATGGGAGGCACGGGTAGGACGTCAGATATGACGCGAGCGCACCTAGCTTGTCCTACCCCTCCTCCTCCTCCTCCTCCTCCTCCTCCTCCTCCTCCTCCTCCTCCTCCTCCTCCTCGTCCTCCTCCATTCCTTCTCCTTATACAGATTTTCTCCTTGTCGCACCCCGAGGCCAATGTTTAGGGAAGACCGGGCGTTTCGCCTGAGACTTCGTCAACATTGATGATTCTGAAGTTTTAAAAGTGACGACTGCTTCACAGATGGATGGCGGGCCGTTTTCACAATGTGGCTCTCGCCCAAGCGCTGCGCACATTCGCTCTGGCAACTTGCAAGAGCTTCACGGATTGAGGGCGGGTGGTTTTCGAAATGTGACTCTCGATTTAGCGCCGCGCACATTCGTTCTGAAAATGTGCAAGAACTTCACGGATTGAGGGCGGGTGGTTTTCAAAATGCGGTTCTCGCCTAAGCGCCGTGCACATTCGTTTTAAAAGTTTACAAGAGCTTCACGGACTGAGGGCGGGTCGTTTTCAACATGTGGCTCTCGCGTAAGCGCCGCGCACATTCGTTTTCAAAATGGTCCAGATCTTCACGGATTGAGGGCGGTTCCTTCTCAAAATGTGGCTCTCGCTTTAGCGCCGCGCACATTCGTTCTGAAAATTCGCAAGAGTTTCACGGATTCCCATGGTCAACGTACCAGGAATTGTGTTTTGGAAGGATTCTGGATTATGTGGGTGCAACAGTTATGTTGGCTCGCGGTGTTGAAGTCCCAACAATGGCGTTCTGGCACGATTCCGGGTCGCTAAGACGCAGCAGTCAGGTTGATACGTGGTGTTGACATCCCGAGAACAATGTTCTGGCATGCCTTAGGATCTTCAAACGGTTGTCTTCCAACGAGGCGGTCCCCTCAATGGAAATGAACCGTTGTAGGGGCCTATGAAGAGGGAGCTTGGAGGGAGGGTGAATTCCGACATCGTGGATGACTTTTGGGTTTACACTAGTCCCCCTCGTCCCCCTCCTCCTCCTCCTCTTTCTCCTCCTCCTTCTCCTCCTCCTCCCCCTCCTCCTCCCCCTCCTCATCCTCATCCTCCTCCTCCTCCTCCTCCTCCTGCTGCCCACGCTCATAGGGACGACCAAGGTCTCTGTGTCTTCGTGCTTAAATTCATGCATAGAGGTTATTGACCCTCGACGGTTACAGGTTTTGGCACTCCAGAGCCCCACGGTAGGGGTCCAGGGGAACCAGGAAAGGACACAGAAAAGACGTGCCATCAACCTCAGAGCCGTCATTGAGGGGAATGCCTCTGCTTTGCAAACATGCGAAAACAGAGGCAGCAATTTGCTCTTGCAAGGAGCGTGCACTATACACACGAGACACTTTATTGTGCATGGGTTCGAGGTTAATGGCAAGAACCCTAGCAGGTAGATCACAATGATAGTGTGGAAACCTATGGACCGCGAAATCCCTGAATTCTCCCTGTCCTTGGTATCGGTTCAGGTGCTCAAACTCAGGCAAGGTGTCAATGGAAATTTGGCCTTCAGGACATTCGGTATACTGTAGGGCGAAACACACACCTTGGCACGCACACGCACACGCTAAGATCATGGAAGTCCTGAGGCCCGAATTCGCTGTGTCTCTCTTGCGGGCAGAGGATCCTGTTAGCCACGGGAGTCCCCATGGGTGCTGCAGTGTGCGATCTATACATGTATATTCACATACTACTGCAGCCACCTGTCCTTGAAATATCAGGTCTAGGATCGAGTCAAAATTGTTATGTATGTGCTCTGAGTGAGGCACAACATGCAGTGTGTTAATGATGTTGCCGTTCACTCTTGCACGTATATCAATAAACTGCTGGAAATCAAAGTCAAGCCGCGGCCGATGTGTTATATGTATGATATAGTTGGCCACGTGCTGAGGCTGCAGGGACACTGGATCGGGAGCCACTTGCTGGTCGCTGACTGCAATCTCGAATTGACTTGCATCAAACTTCCGCATTGGCTGCACTCGAACCCCTATTAAGGTTGGTCCAATGATACGGTATGGAGGCACTTCAGCAAAAGTAGCTGCACGTCCCCTCTTAGCCATAGCTAGCGCCACTGTCCGATCCGCGTCTGCGAGATCAGCCATGCGGCTCGAAGAGAGGGGACGGAGCACACTGATCAGGCGCGGAAGGCAATATTTCGACCCATGTCGAAGATGACGCAACAGTCTGATTCGCGTATGGAAGCACCTTCCGCATGCAATGCGCTCTGAACTGGAAGCAAACTGGCTTGCAATGTCAGAGACTGGGTGAAACTTGGTTCTATGTGCAGCCAGTGCAGCTGCTGCGTTTCCTACAAATGCGCAGTCATAGCACGCGTAGCGAGTGTCCCTAGTTTGGCGCTGCATGTGGGGAGGGGTGGGGGGACGTCCCTTGGAGCAGACTTTGCTAAAAACATACTGAAACTTGTGATGAGCTTGTTCATCCAGAAAAACGGCCAGGGCGGCGTTTTCAGCTCGAGTGCAAGTTCGGAACCACTGTCTAGGGGACTCCTGGGCCTTACGAATCCACCACTTGAAATCTCCCTGGGGCCTGTGTTCTTGGGGGAGGAGGATATATTGTGTCATCCACTCTACGTCCTGTTTCACAGCATTGCTCCACGTTCCTGCTGTGTCAAACTGGTCTTCTAGCAGCCTCGCAAGAACAGGTGGTCCTGTCTGCATGATCCTGGCCATGAGCCGTAGCCGCCCAAAAGACAGAATGTGGGAAGAAGGCGAAACTCTGGCACGAATGTGAACATCATACTTCGGAAACTGTCGCATGTTGACATCATCCCATGTCAACTTTGCGGCGGCCTTGTAGGCATGCACGTGGGCCGCCTCCAGTCGGTCTCTCGCCCGTTGTCCTAGCTGGGGCCAGGTCGAGCAGTTATGAAAGAGATGCGAGGAGACAATTGCCTTGCAGTGCTTAATATGATGTTTAAGTTCCAGGTCAGCACCCTTATGCACAGTCCGCTGGATGGTTTTTCGGGCATCACTGGCTCTCTGAGTTATGGAGTGGATCTCAGGGCCCATTGAGAGGTCCGAGGGGGGCAAGAAACCAAGATACTTGCATTGCCTGGTAGGATGTATCTGCATGTCATATTTTGTTATTTTCTGTGGGGCACAGCCATCTGCATAAAACTCTGCTGCCTGCCTCTTAGAACCTTTTCCATGCGGAAAAAACATGGCCTCAGTCTTTCCTCTCTTGAAGTTTGGGACTAGACCTCTTTTTCTCGCTGCTTCGTAGAAGACGACGGTGGCGTCGTCCAAAGCCTGCGGCCAGTTGTCGCATCTGTCTATGGCAACAAATGTGGCAAGATCATCAACATAGAACGGCCCCTGTGCAACTGGGGGGGGCCCTCACCTTCATGGGAAAGAAGTCTGTTATGATCATCAATGGGGGGATGCTTAATAGCCAACCTTTGCTGGCCAGGGCTTGCGTGATCTCTTGCTGCACAGGCCAAAAATTCAGGTTGAAGAGAAAATCTGCAAAGGTCATGCCTACTCTGGTACCTGTCTTTCCCAAGGCAACTTCCTCGGCTCCTCCAACCTCGAACCATGCGCCATGCAGGCTGCTCTGGGTACTTCCCCTAATGTGGGGGGTCTTCGACAGCATCCAAAACAGCGGGCTCGGAAAACAACATGTTTATCGGCTCGAGGAGGCATGGTGGAGTCTCGTTACTACGCAAAACTTCCTCAACATCTCTGTTGTGCCCCACTGGCATTAGAAGTTGCCTAGCAACTGAGTAGAATGCGTTCTTGAGATGGCTGAAAAGGAGGAGGGCGGACTTCCCTTGCACTCTGCACGTGCCGATGAAACTCTGTGTCATCAGAATGACATGCAAGATCTCGAATTAGCCCCTCGGTCAGTCGGTATAGCATGGATCTCAGAAAAGCATGATGATGTTTGATGACATGCGATCCAAGCAGGATCTGTCTGTAGTCAGTATCAATCACTGATCCAGGGCCTGTCTTATAGACAGGCACCGCTTGTCTTCCTTTGAGCGCAGGAGGTTCCTCTGCAAAAAGAGACATTCGCAAAAAGAGAGGATGCATGCGGCAACTAAACTCACTGGCTGCTACTCGCAAAAAAACCATTGCTGATGAGATCTGGGCTGGTGGCCTTGTGCTTCTTACTGGTAATGATACTGTTATGGAGGCCTCGAACCGTGACCACTTGGGAAGGGGGTACCTGGCGAAAGGGGGGTGGCTTCTGATCTTTATTATACAGTTCGCCGAGGTCCGAGCGGGAGAGAACTGATGCATGTTCGATGTTGGCAAAGGCTCTCAGGGCAGCATTGTCCATCTCCTCTTTGGTGCGGAGTGTGTTGCCCCCTGGGGTCTTTCGAATCTGCAGCTGTCCTAACTTAGTTTTAGACTTTGTACCTTTCCATCCTCCGAAGCGCCTCAGAATCCCAAGAGTCCTCCACTCTGCCTGACTGTCGTTCACTGTGATGTTATCATTTAGTGTCTGTGCCTGCGTGTGTAGAATTTGCGCCCTGCTGTCTCGGGGGAGTCGCTGCATGACCTTACGGGACTGGGCAAGGAAAGAAACAAGAGCAGACAAAACAGAATCATGGGAGGCCTCACCTTGTTTGTAGTAGTCCACCTGGAGGAGTAAGGGGAGGAGAGGGATGATCCATTTTTCTTCGGGCAGGAGGGGAGGGATATTCCTTTCATGTATGTCATTCACCAAGGAGAAAAGTGCAGGGGCACTTCGTTGCCTGAACGTCCTAAGTGCTCGTTGGATTCTCCTCCTGAAAGAAATGGCATCAACCAATTGGGGAGTAACAAAGGGGGTCTTGGGAACAGATGGAGGTCGAGGAAAGAGTGAGAGCATGGTCCTTCTGGTCTCATTGCAGAAGTCATGGTAATGTTGGTTCGTGTCCGTGCTCCACCGCGGAATTGGTATGTCTGCGACTCGCTCTCGAAAGGCTGAAGAAACATCGGAGGCCAGCACTGGGGGAAGGAAAAAGGAGAGTGGTGTCCTTGCACCTTTGACGGCTGTAGTGTCCAGCATTGCACTGACAGGCATGTGGTCACTAGCACCGTGCAATCCGTCTACATCTGAGATCACCCAGCAGTCCTGCACCATGGGCCATAGCCGTTCGGCTATGCAAATATAATCCTTCCGATGTTTGACCTGTTCACGCATACCTGGGTCTCTCTGGGAACCAGAAGGGGACAAGTCGACCTTTTTGGGGCTTATCTTTTACGTATGTGTGATGTATGTCCCCCGAAGAAATACATGCAGTGATAGCTTTATGCTGCATAAAAAGAACTGCATCATGAAACATGCTTCCTGACTGATCTTGCTGCTCGAGAAATCCTTCAGGTCCAACTGCTGCTGAGCACTCTGAGCCAATGTGCGCATTCGCGTCACAGAGAAGCAAGTCAATTCCCCATTTCTCATGCACCTCCTTAACTCCGTCCCAAAACTCCCTCCTGACTTCTTCATTATCTGCAGCATGGGGAGCGTGCGCAACGCACACAATGAGCACAAGGCTTGGGGGGGGGGGGGCGTCAATCGCCACCACTAGCACGCGTACAGACGCCTGGGGCGGGCGGCAATGTCGCTCTTGAAAGTACATGGGATCTCCATCTTTGGTGCCATACGGGTGATGTAATGAAACCCAAAAGGGAGCACCCAAGATTCCCCGACTCAGACTGGCTGCTAAAGGTAATGTATCCATTACGCGTGTCACGGCTTTCGTCTAGTCTAGCTTCCTGGATTCCTATTATGACATGATTGTCAAGAGAAAACTGATGCCGTAGGTGGAGCCCCCTATTGGTCACGAGCTTTTGCTTGCCTTTAGTGACCTCATCTTTGGCAGTGAGGGCATTGTACGTAGTTACTTTGAGGGCAAGTCTAGCAGCGTTGGGGTTTGACGAGGGGGGAGATGGGATAGTAATCATTTCACGTTGGCAATTCTGTGGCTTCCACTGGGCACTGAAACAACCATCCTTGAACGGCGGGTAGGCAGCCTTTCGCTCTGGCTTGGCATCCCACCACCACTGACACTTCCACGAGCGGTCAGCCTCAAACAAAGCACGCAGCTGCTCTGGGACACGAGCTTCAAAGGCCTGCGGCGAACGCACAATGGAGTCACACAGCTCGTTTCACGGATGAAAGCTATGGGAAGGGATGTGGTGGGAAGAGCCATTCCACTGCGCACTCTGTCAAGCAAACCTAGCATTATGTCCGCCAAATTGGCCAACTCATGGGAGATACAGGTACCTTCCGCAATGCATAGGGTGATCATCGAATCCGTTCCAATGGATACTGCAGGGTGCCAATCCTTGGTGTGAGAAGCTAGGAGGAGCCAGGATAAGGACCATACGCATGCAGCAATCTCAGAAGCTGTGCTGCTATGCTTGACTGGCATGGCATCTTCTGGGATCGTGTATTCTAGTAGGCCTTTACGATACCCATTGAAACTGACATCGTCGTGGTCAACGAAACAAACCGTGAACGCCCACGCGTCATCCTTAGGATTTTCTTCATAGTGCGAACCATCAGTGTATATGGCCACTCGATATGTGAACGACTCGGCCCTGGGGGCAACATCGACCGCGAACTTTGCAGCAGGATGCAAATCCACGTCGTTGGTTTCATGAGAAAGTTCCAGGCCACCGAACAATTCTTTTAACCCCTTAAGGAAGACATCGGTGTCCTCCATAACTCTGCAAGAAACAACAGGAGCTTCCTCAGAAGACCCATGCGGTGAGCACGCAATACCCAGGATCCTATGTTCACCCGAGGAGTCTTGCACTCGGCTTTCACCATCCCTTGGAAAAAGCAAAGAATCTAAGCACAGGATTGGAGGCGCAAGGCTGCGAAGCGTGTGAGATCTACCCCTGACCTCTCCTTCGCTGTAGGTATTAGGATGTGCACTTGCTGCACAGTCCAACGGATGATACTCGTGTGAAACCTGGGAGCTAGCTATAAGTCTGTCCAACAGTAGGGGGGCTCTCCCCTGTCTCACCCTAGCAGCACCTGTGTTTTCATTGTTAGTGGACACCCCTAAAAGACTAGTATGCCCGCAAATCGGCACATCAAAACTGGAGTCTGAGCTGACTGGAGGGATGCTTCCCGTTGCATCCTTCCTCTTCAAAATGCTCTTGACTGGGTGGCGGGAGGCGCTGGCCTCTTGATGGTGTGAAACTGCTGAGCAACGCTGGCTACTCACTGATGGGTCAAATTGATGTATGACCGAGGACGCAAACGTAACCTTTGTCGCTGTCTTCGATCTCCATCTCCTCTGGCAAATTGTACTTCTGCTCATATATCCTCTTGCTCATACCCTTCCAGGCGTTGAAGCTTCCGTGGAGGCGATATTCCATGTGTTATTGACCCGGGTCCCTGGATTTGTTCCATCTGGGCCCTGTCCATCGGCTGAGTCGGCGACGCCATCTCGTGATAGGGAACCTCCTCGACCATTGAGCCCCACATCTGCTTCGGCCCTGGTGTATCTGGAACTTCCATGTCCGCCGCGTCTGGCTTCTTTTTGATTGGCGTCCTCGGTAATTCGGCGTCTGGAGGTTCCTGTGGGTGAGGAGGTGCGTCTCCAACTACAAGTGGCGAGGCAATTTGAAAAACTGAGCTCTCCTCCGTACCAGGAGTCGGACTGGAATGCTGGGCTGCCCATTGTTGTGAGAGCGTCGGCTTGCCATGCGTCATCAAGTCGGCCATCCTTTGAATTTTTGATTGCATATGAGCCTGCTGCTGCTGCATGGCCATCATATTTTGATGCATCTGCATGACCATGACACTGCTCTGAGGAGGTGGCTGACTGACTGGCGCTGGCGGCGGCGGAACCCTTTGCCCATAAAAGGGACATGACGAACATGATCCGAAGGGCCCCGTGGAAGCCGTCACTGCTGCGAACGGACTTGGAGTAGGACAACTTGGTTGTACTGGGGGCTCCTTCTGCTGCTGCTGCTGCTGCTGAGCTGGCTCTTCTCCTCGTCCGACGTTCATGTTGACGTCTCGGTTGGCCTTCTCCTCTTGGATGGCCCTCTCGATGAAGTCGATATGCTCGTTGATGGTGATCAGCTCTTCCTCTAAGTCGTACTGGGTCTTGGACAGCTCCTCGATGTTTCTTTTGTTTGTCTCGAGCCTGTCCTCGATCGAAGCTTTCCTCTTTGAAGCATTATGTGCCTGAATGTGTAACGGTTTGAGCATCGAGACTGCATACATATACATGGCGATCTCCGATCGAACATCGTCGTGATTGGTACCTGCTTGACCAGCTGCATACGCAACCATCGCCAGCCCGTTGATTTTGTTGAAACAATCTTTCCTGAACTTTCCAACTTCCATGGGGTCGTCCGTAGTTGGCGGAGCCGTCCACTTTGGATGTGATTCTGCTTCGGAAGGCGACGCCATGGATATCTTCGCAACCATTTTTTTGAACAATCGACTTGTTCATCGCAGCTAATTTGTTGGCATGGTGGTGGTCCTCTCTCGGCATACTGGGAGCACGGCTGCGCGGGCGACTCGGATATATTTTGGTATTCTGGTACATGTTCTTGCTTTTGCCCTTTCCCTTTCCCTTTGAACCTTTGAAATCTGACTGATGATCGATTGTCCAGCCATTGGGCCGTTGCTGTCCACAGAGGCAATACATATGATAATACTTGACCACCCGATAGCATCTCTGGCAGTTCCATGTCGCAACATCTGCATGGCCGTTCCATGTCATCTCTCGTCGTGTGGCAAAAAAGAAATCTGCGAGGCTCTGAAGCTCACGCAGGGATGGAATCGCTGGAATCAAAAAGTGTGAGGCCTATCCTCGGGACGCTCGGGCCAACCCCTTGGCTGCGTCCAAGTTCGAAGCGCCAGGGCAACGTTTCGAACTTGAGCCAAAATGGCTACGGTCTCCTCCTCCTCCTCCTCCTCCTCCCCCTCCTCCTCCTCCTCCCCCTCCTCCTCCCCCGGCGCCCGCCGCTACCCGCGCCCAGCGAGGCGGGCGAGCCGAGGCGACGGTGGTTGGCTTCTGTGCGGGGGCCCCGTTGCCACGGCTGCACGCGGCTCTACACAGAGCATGGTGCGCTGGGCCCCCGGGAGGGGCCCAGAGGGACCGGTTTGGCGCTGCCGACGTCTCACCTCGCCTGGCCCTCCTCCTCCTCCTCCTCCTCCTCCTCCTCCTCCTCCTCCTCCTCCTCCTCCTCCTCCTCCTCCTCCCCCTCCTCCCCCTCCTCCTCCTCCTCCTCCTCCTCCTCCCCCAGAAGGGGCCCAGGGACCGGTTTTGCGCTGCCGATGTCTCACCTCGCCTGGCCCTGTTTGCGTGCGGCATCTCGCCAAGCCCTGTTTGGGCAAGCCGCCAGCTCGAGGTGTTGTTTTCAAGAGGCTCGGCAAAGGACTCCACCCTGACTGCAAGAGGGTCGGGGTCACTGCCGATCTCGAGGATGTGGCCCCCCTCTGAGGGGCTCGTTGGCCGTGGATGTCAGAAAAACCCGCTTGGCCCCAGATACTGCGATCAGCGACCACTGCGACCCGCGCACGTCCCTCACGTTTTGAAAGAATCAGCTACTCCAGGTATCGTAATAAAAGGGAGGGGGTCTGGACCCTCCAAGACAAGCCATTTCAGACCTCCCCCGTGGGAGAACCCTCCAAAACATCGTCCCCAGACCCCCCCAGACCCTCCAAGATAGCCTGGAAGAGACCCCCCCGAAATGAGACCCCTCTCTCTTTATTACGAAATCTGGAGTAATGTTTCAAGCCTTGCTGCCAGCCCTCCTGGTTGCTGGGCCCTCGCTTTTTCCTTCCGCGGCGCTCCGCGTCCTCTTCCCGACACGCGTCCTCATCATCCTCGCCTTTGCTCTTTCCGGTACACCCCTCACAGTTTTCGTGGCACCATTGGGCCACAGGGAGCTTCACAGTGGGCGCGCTCGCATGGCGTACGAGGACCATTTCGGCACACCCCTCGTCGTGGCCCAATAGGGAGCTCCACATACGGTCCCAGTTGCGCGCTCGCATGGCGTATGCAGGTCCTTCCGGCACACCCCTCACACGCTTCGTGGGTCTATAGAGAGCTACACCGACGGCCCCAGCGGCAGGGTCCGCATGGCGTGCCCGCATCCATTTCGGTACACCCCTCGCACGCTTCATGGGCCCAGCGGGAACTCCAGTTACGGCCGCGGCAAACCCGCCCCCGTTTCGCCACACGCCCAGCCGCGCAGGCGCGCACGCTCCGTGGTCCCAGGCGGAAGCTCCGCCTGCGGCCCCAGCAGCAGCTCCCGCACGGCGTGCCCGCCCCCTATGCCAGCACAGCCCTTCGCACGTCTCGTGGCCCCCCTTAGGTTGCTGCACCTACGGCTGCAGGTGGCACAGTCCGGGTGGTGTACCCATGGACTTTTTCGGTGTGGGAGCGTCGCGCTTTCCATCGCAAAACCATCGAGGCCCGAGAAGCCCGGGGCCCCCTGGAGGCAAGCCGGGTGTTTCTTGGCGTGGGCCCCCGCTGTGACCTTGGCCGACTGCGCCCCGATAAAGAACCCGCTCAGAACCAGCCCCGAACCGCTCTGGGTCCGTGCCCCAAGCCTCGTCGGGCCGTGCCTTCGACATGGGGCCCTCCAAAGACCCAGAAAAGGACGAGGACGAAGAAGATCGTACCTAAAGGTGTTCGACACACCACTCACACGTTTTCGCTCTCGAGAGGGGGTCCAGCGTCCCTCTGCGCGCCTGCCCCCCAGCCGCCTGTACGCCCTGCCCTGCGGCACGCAGCATAGGAAGCCGGGGCCACAGCCTGCGCTGCACGCAGTTGCATGGGGTTGGCCATTGTGTTGCGCTTCTGGATCGGCCGAGCCGCTCTGCTCGGAAGCTGGGCGAGGGCTGCCAAAGCCGTGGCTGCTAAAACGGCCCTCCCGGAAGGAAAAAACAGCTTCCCGGAATGAAGCGCGGCACGCGAAACAGTCAACGGGCTTCTGCCCGGAAGGACGAAGACAACTTCCCGGAGGCCGGTTTTAGCAGCCACGGATTTAGCAGGCCTCACCCGGCTTCCCATCTGCTGGCAAGCGCGCGCCCTCGCCAGGAGCTGGTGCGCCATCCCAGCTTCGACGAGGACAACCTCAGGGACGCGAGGGCGTCACTGGCGTCACCCGCCCCATCCACCCGCCGTGGCTCCCGGAGGAGCTTCGCCGCCGTCAGTGAGCTCGGGGGCGAGGCCACACGGCGGCCCGACGGCCATCTTTCGCCTCCTCGCCCCGCCAGGAAGGCAGCAGGCCCCGGGAGAGAGGTGTCTTGGCTCTATTTTTTGGCAGAGTTCGAAAGCTTCGGGAGCGTCTTCCCGGGCCCCGAGACGGGTCAATCCGCGGAGGGCGAGTTGAGACAACGGTGGTTGGGCCTGCGTCGCCACGGCCGGACGCAGCTCGGAAGCATATGGTGCGTCTGGTGCTTCTCAAGCGGCCAGGGACCGCTTTTGAGCTGCTGCTGTCTCAACTCGCCTTGCTCCGAGCCAAAAACCACCCAGGAAGAACTGGTTCCTGGGAAAGGCCCCGGGCTCCGTGTCGTCCCGTGATGACGCGGCAGCGACCCCAGCACGAGCGTTCCATGTTGAACGGCGCCAGTGGCCGCGAATCGGCGAATATCGAACCAGTCGCACAATCGGAAAACCGCAAACTGTTCCAGTGTTTCCCCCCTTCGTTTTGCAATTAACGTTTGCAAAGGCTTCCTCTGCTATTGCAATGGCTTCTTGTAGCTGTCACGATGACGTCCAAACAATCGCCCAATAGTCGCCAAACTCAGAAATAGAGTAGAGTAGAGTAGAGTAGAGTAGAGTAGAGCAGAGTAGGTAGAGCATGATAGAGTAGAGAAGGGAGTAGTGTAGAGGAGAGTAGAGTACAGTGAGAGTGAAGTAGGAGTTTAGCAGAGTAGAGTAGATTAGAGTAGAGTAGAGCACAGTAAAGCAAATGAGGTAGATTGTAGAGTAGAGCCGATAGACTCGAGTGCGGTTCGTGAAAATAGAGAAGGGTTGAGTATGAGTAGAGTAGAGTAGAATATTATATACTAGACTAGAATATAATAGAGAGTAGAGCAGAGCAGAGTAGAGTAGAGTAGAGTAGCGTCGGTAGGGTAGGGTAGAGCAGGGTAGAATAGAGTAAGGTAGATGGTAGAGTAGAGTCGGGTAGAATAGAGTGAAGTAGAATCTGGTAGTATCGAGTAGAGTAGGGAAGAGCAGATGAGTATAACAGAGGAAAGGAGAGGAGAGGAGAGGAGAGGAGGGCTAGAGCAGAGTCCAGTAGAGTGGAGTAGAATAGAGCAACGTAGGGTATGGTAAAATAGAGCAGGGTAGAGCAGAGTAGAGACGGGTAGATGGTAGAGTAGATCCAGGCATGGAATAACATTGGTAGAGGAGAAGAGAGTAGGGTCGAATATGAATAGAGTAGGAGTAGAGTAGAAGCAAGGCAACGTAGAATAGACTAGAGCAGGGTAGGGTAGCGTAGGCTAGGGTAGCGCTGAGTAGGGTATAGTAGAGTAGGGTCGGGTAGGTGGTCGAGTGGAGCAGGGTACAATGTAGTAGAGTAGAGTCGGTAGAATAGAGTAGGTGAGTAGAAGTGGGGTAGGGTAGGGTCGGGTAGGGTAGGGTAGGGTAGAGCGGAGTAGAGTGGAGTAGCGTAGGATAGACGATAGTGTAGAGTCGGATGTAATAGAGTAGAGTGGATTAGAGTAGACCAGAGAAGAGCAGAATAGAGCAGACTAGCGTAGAGTAGGGGGGAATATCTTTGGGCAGGGGAGGCTAGCGTAAAGTAGGGTAGAGTAGAGAAAAGCAGAGTAGGGTAAGAGTTGGGTAGATGGGCCAGTCTCCTCCAGTCCAGTATACTGTATCTTCTAGTCCTCCCCAGTCCACTTCATGCCACTCCCCAGACATGTTTGAGTCTGCGCTGGCTGACATGTTTTGTGCCCGTGGCGAAACGAGGATACTGCTGATCCGCGGCCGCTCTCCCTTCGCCTTGCCTGCCGCACCCGGGGGCCCTGCAGCTGGCCTGTCGCTCTGGCGCCCGCAGCGCGAGCGACGACCTTCGGCACCGGGCCCGCCCAGGCAGTGCGCCCAGCACACCTCCGCCCGAGGCTTCGCGGCTCGGTGACGGACCTGCTTCGACTGCTCGTGGTGCTCACTGCAGAGAGGGAGCCTCGACCGAGGGGCTCTGGCAGCTGGAGGCCCACCTCCTCCTCCTCCTCCTCCTCCTCCTCCTCCTCCTCCTCCTCCTCCTCCTCCTCCTCCCCCTCCTGCTCCTCCTCCTCCTCCTCATCATCATCATCCCTCCTCCTCAGAACGCCGCCGCCGGCCCGAAGCTGCTGCAGGATGGCCTGGCCGTTCATGAGCCAGGCCGCCGAATATCCGCCCTCGGGCTGCGGTTGCCGCGGCCACGGGAGGAATGGTCGCTCGCCACCTTCCCGGCCGGAGAGCCTTCTCAGTAGGCCCGAACATCATCGGGGGCGGAAAAGAGGGGGGTGATGACTAGGGGGGGGTGGATATCATGGCGGGGGTCATGATATTTCCCCAGATTTCATGGCGCCTCTTCTTATTTCATTACGTCGCTGGCCCCCCAGCTGGGCCGCGCACATGCCGCCGGTCATGATTTGCACCCCCCCCTCTTGGACACTCCCCTCTTGGCCGCTCCCGACATCAGACCCGGTTCAGAAATCAGAGAAGGGAGGGTTGACACAACGGCAGTTGGGTTTCGGGGGCCCCCTCGCCGCCGTGGTTGGACTCAGGTCGGCAAACTGGTGCGTGTGGGCCCCAGGAGGGGTCCGGGGACCGATGGCGAGGCGTCGTTGCCTGAGCCCGCCCTGCTCCGAGCCTCAACACTGCGACCCACGGCATGGACAGGTCCCGCCCGGGGGGGATTCGCGGCAGCGCCCATTGCACAGCAGATTCGGTCACGTCCGCAGGCCTCTGCAGGAGGCAGGCAGATCGACCCCAGGGGCAAAGGAGAGCAGCGCCTCGCCGGGGTCATCAGTGGACAGCTCGCCTCCGTCCGGCGGGACACGCAGCGCTACATCACCACATCCTGGCAGCGGCGATGTCGCTGCACGGCAGGAGCTCGCATCGGCGCTGGAAATACAATTGGCGCTCCAAGACCAGGCGAAAGATCTGCAGCAGGCGTTGTCCTTCGCAGAGGCATCCACCAACAACGACTTCGTCGACGTTGCCCACCCGGCCATCTGGGACAGGCCACAAAACCCCAACTTTTCAGCCTCAACACTGCGTCCGAGACAACAAAAAGCGGCCGTCATGGAGGGTATCGCCGAGTGGCTCGATCACGCGCGGGTCAAAATAGAACGCACCAAGATCATCGGCCAGGACATCCCGTCAAAAAAGGACGTGCTTCACTGACCTGGCTCAGAAGGACGCAGGTGTCATTCGTGCTCACGCTCTCAGACTGGCGCCCCGCTACGAGAAGGGCAAGTTTCGCAAGTTCTCGGCGACGTCGGTGATCGGCACGGAGACGAACATGGATTCCACTCGCTTCGCGGGGAGCACGTGCACGTCCGGACTGCGGAGAGCGCGGGCGCTTGGTTCGTTTTGGGAAATGCTCGGCGCGTCTTGCAGGCATTGACCTCACGAGACTTGGCGGATTTGGAGGAGAGCCCCAAGCAGTCCTCGGGCGCGCTGGGGTCGCATGGATCCTTCGAGAGACGTTTCGGGGACCACTCCTGTGCCCAGCTCTGCAGCGAAGCGAAGTACCTGAGAGGAAGAAGTGTGCTGGACCTCGCCGCGCACGTCGAGCTAGGTGCAGCATGTCAACGTTTTGACGAGGGACCGCCTGTACAAGCGTCGCACATGCACGGAGGACCAGCTTGCGGAACTGTTTGATGAAGGTTTCCGTACGATGAACAAGGGTGTTTTCGCGCACCTCAGTGAGTTTTCTTGGGGGACTTTTGGCCTGTGGGAGTTTTTGATGTTTTTCGAGGGTTCTGTAGGGCCTCGCGGGCCATGTCGGTCCGTTGGGGAGCCGCTTTGGCGGGTTTGGAGCCCGTCTGACACCTCAGGAGGCCATCTTGGGGGCTTTTCGCGCCGCCTTGGGGCGTTATCGGGGTCCTCTTGGGCCGTCTTGGGGGCATCCTGGACCGTGTTGGGGTCCGTCTTAGGTTGGTCCGGGGCTGTATTGGAAAGTTTTTGGGCCTTTCGGGGGCCCCTTTGGCCGCTGCGTTGGCCGTCATTTGTTTTTGAGAGTCGAAGCAGGCGAAAACAATAAGATCCGTCAGAAAAAGAATGGAAAATCCATGAGTTTGGTCTCTGGAGGCGCTGTTGTGGGTGCTGTTGGGGCCCTCGTGGGCTGTCTGGGGAGCCTCATGAGGCCTGGACGGGCCATCTCGGGCTGTTTTCGGGCTGTCTTGTCGGGCCCCGAGTCCATCCTAGACAATTCTGCAGCAGTCTAAAGCTTCCAAGAGGCTCCAGAGGCCCAAATCGTCGATGTCCCGTGGTGTTTTAAAGGTTTTAAGAGCACGAGGAGGGGGGGTACACCTGGGCTCGGCGGAATGGCGCGACTCCAAGGGGGGGGTGGGGGGAGACATAAGAATGTAATACCATGCAAGATGTAACAATGATACAACCATCGGATACAATGAATACGTTGCATTCGGCGTTCGCCGAAAAACGCTGCCGCTCAGCACGTTACCTCCGGACGTGGATTCTAGCGGCTTGCGCCATTCCGCCGACCCCCAGAGCAGGCGCGGAGTCCACCGTTGAGGCGTCGTGGGCTTCTTGGGCACCATGGGGGGGGGATATTCTGGGCGTTTGGGGGGGCTGTCTGGGGGCTTGGCGGAGCCTCTTGGAAGGCAGTTTTCAAGCGTGTTGGGGGGCCGCCTTGGGGCCTCTTTTGAGTCTTGGGGCTTCTTGGGGCCGTTTGGGATCTTCTTGGAGCCTTTGGGGGGCCTCCTGGGGCGGAAGGATCGGATTTTCGGTTCGTGTTCTCCCTCTTCGCCATCCTTGGGGCCGTCTTGGGGCGGTCTTTGGCCGTCTTGGGCCCTTCTTCGGGCAGTCTTGGAACCCTTCTGGGCCTTCCTGGGGCCCTCGTGAAGGGCATTTCGGGCAGCTTCGGGGCGGTCTACGGGGCCTCTTGGGCTGTTTTGGAGCGTCGGAAGTTCGAGAAGACGATCAGCCCAGAAACAACGAAAAACTGCAGGAAAACCATTGATTGTTGCCTCTCGGGGTCTTCTTGGGAAGGCTCTTGGGGCGTCTCGATGGCGTCTTGGGGCGTCTTGGAGCAATGGCAGGCGTCTTGGGCCAATCGTTCCGCGATTCGGGACCGCCTTGGAAAGTTCTTGAGGCCACGAAAGCCCGATGTGGAAGCTCTGGAGTCTCCAGGGATGCGCCAGAGAGCCCGGATACCCCCCCCCCTCAAATTGGATGTTGGACCTTGGTCTAGGCCTCCTAGATGGGATCCGAGTAGATGGGGTCGGAGGATCGCGCCGCATCGCCGATGCATCGGCAATGCGGCTCGATGTGGAGCCCGCGATTCCCCACGCCGACGTCGGCGATGCATCGCCGACGTCCCCGACGCATCGCCGATGCGTCGGCGATGTATCGGCGATGCGGCGACATCCTCCGTCCGACCCCACCCACGCGGACCCCATCCAGGAAACCTCTGCCTGGGGAAGGGGGATACGGGAGGGAGGCAGCCAATTACCTCACATGCCGTCTCACCCCCGGCACGCGGGGGTCTCGACGGACCATGGCCCAGGTCGAAATCTCAGGTTGATCAATATAGACGAAGAAGTGTATGCCGATTCCTCGACGACAGCTGCCAGCCCGCGAGTTGTGGGTGAAGCTTAGCGCTAGCGTGGCCCACGGCGGAAACTTGCCCATGTCTGAAGTCACCCCTGGAGCTGCTATCAACGATCCCACAACGTTGGCATAGAGCCCTCAGCCCACCGCCCTATACAAGGACTCTGCCATCACGTCAGTCCTCAATATGTTCCGCGCTGCGTGTACCTCGGCATCGAAGCCGCCTGTGGGAGCTCGAGTTTGGGGAGCAGCAGATTTGGATTGTTGCGTGGAACGCCTCAGCCCGTCTCTGCCGAGATCATATCCGACGATTGAATTAGATCTCTGGGGTGGCTCCCCGCCCTCCTCCTCGAGGCCGTTTGAGCCCTCCTCGGCCTCCTCCATCGGGGACCCCCCCCGCGGCGCCCAGCTTTGCCTGTTTCGATCCGCGGGTTACGACACGCCGCGTGATCCGACGTCTCCGCGAGCCACTCCTCGCGATCGATCAGTGCACGCAGGCTCGATGTCAGTTCCCCCCAGCGCTAGTGGAGATGGCACCTGCGCTGCCCTTGCAAGGACAGGCTGGCCCGCGTGGAAGGGGCCGTGGTTAGGAAGGATGAGGACTCTCCCCTGGTTACGTCCGCCTCCTCCTCCTCCCCCTCCTCCTCCTTCTCCTCCTCTTCCTCCTCCTCCTCTTCCTGTTCCTCCTCCTCCTCCTCCTCCTCCTTCGCCTCCCTCTTCCTTTCCCGTCTAGTTGTTCCTCCTCCCCCTCCTCCTGCCCATTTTCCTCCTCCTCCTCTTCCTCTTCCGCCGCCGCCGCTTCCTTCATCTTTATCCTCCACCGTTCCTTTTCCTTATGAATAATCTTCTCCGGTCGCACCCAGAAGCCAGTTTTGAGGGGGGCTGGGCGTTTCTCCTGAGACTTCCTCACCACTTATGACTCTGAAGCTTCAACATTGTCAACAGGTTCACGGATTGAGGGCGGGTCGATTTCAACATGTGGCTCTCGCCTTAGCGCGGCGCACACTCGCTTTTTAAATGTGCAAGAGCTTCATGGATCGAGGGCGGCTTTTTTTCAAAACGTGGTTCTCGCCTTAGCGCGGCGCACACTCATTGCAAAGCATTGCAAAAGTGTCACGTATTGAGGGCGGGCCGTTTTCAAAATGTGGTTCTCGCCTGAGCGCGGCGCACATTCGTTTTCGAAATGTGCAAGAGCTTCACAGATTGAGGGCGGGTTGCTTTCAAAAGGTGGTTATCGCTTTAGCGCGGTGCACATTCATTTTAAACAGTTGCAAGACTTTCACGGGTTGAGGGCGTGTCGTTTTCAACATGTGGTTCTCGCCTTCGCGCGGCGCACATTCGTTTTTCAAATTTGCCATAGCTTCCCGGATTAAGGGCGGGGCGTTTCCAAAAGGTGGTTATCGCTTTAGCGCGGCGCACATTCGTTTTCAGAAGTTGCAAGAGTTTCACGGGTTGAGGGTGGGTCGTTTTCAACATGTGATTCTCGTCTTAGTGCGACGCATATTCGTTTTACAAGTTTGCAAGATTTTCACGGATTCACGGCGGGTCGTTTTCAAAAAGTTGTTCTCGCTTTAGCGCGGCGCACTTTCGTTTTGAAAAGGTGCAAGAGTTTTACGGATTCCCATCATTAACGTGTCAGAAATTGTGCTCTGAAAGGATTCAGGATTATGCGGGTGCAACAGTTTTGTTGATTCGCTGTGTTGAAGTCTCACGGATAGCGTTCTGGCACTATTCAGGGTTGTCAAGACGCAACAGTCAGGTTGATCCGTGGCGTTGGAATCCCGAGAATGATGTTTTGGCACGTTTCAGGGTCGTCAAACGGTCGTCTTCCAAAGGGGCAGTTCCTTCAATGGAAGTGAACCGTTGTATGGGGTTTGTGAAGAGGGAGCTTGGAGGGAGGGTTTACGCCGACATCGTTGATGACTCTTGGATGTAGACTAGTCCTCCTCATCATCTTCCTCCTTCTCCTCCTCCTCCTCGTCCTCCTCCTCCCCCTCCTCCTCCTCCTCCTCCTCCTCCTTATCCTCATCCGCCTCCTCTGTTTCCTCCCTCGTCCGCTTCCTCCAACCATTCGGTTCGCGCCAAACTTTCACCGGCGCGAAGTAGATTCGGTTGCTTCGCGGCCTCGGCCCCAAAGTTGCCCTCCTCCGGACAGGCGGCGCGAGGTTGCGAAGAAAACACCTCGGCATCGCTTGGCGCGAAGGCGCGAAGCCTGGCACAGCCAAGACGCGGAAAGGATGACCACGTGGAGTTCCCGAGTGGTTCTGTTTGTCGGGCCGCTGCGGCGACTGCAGGACAATGTGGGTACCACAAATGGTTGTGTGCCGCTGGTTTCGGCTCTACCGCCAGCCAACATGGTCGCTCCTGACGCCCTGCGACGCCCGAAGAGCATGTCATTTGCGGTCGATCCGCTACCCCCCCCCCTGCTAACCTCCGCTGTCGTTCGCACCAGCAGAGGGAGAGTTGCGACCATGGTAAGGGTCACTGCAGCGCGCTCGAAGCGCGCGCCCTACACTATGCGCGCCGAAGAAGAAAGCAGCCCACCAGCAGGTGCTTCACGGAAGTGGATTATCCCCCCGACGCCTCGGGAGGCCTGACCACAATTGGGACACCGTCGGCAGGTTCAGGATGCATGACGAAATTGTCCCCAGATTTCTTATCGCGCGCACCTGCTGTGTGTGCGTTACCCTTAGCTCGGAGCCGAAAAGCTGAACAAACATGAGCGTTCGGAGTTCCGTGCGGAATTCCAGAACTTCATGTGTGTATATATATATATATGTGCGGTTGTCTCTTCCTCTGCTCTGGACGTCATCCCCAGGCCGAGCTCCAGACGTTCGAGGCCCTGCCCCCGCAGACGCGGAAGCGGTCCAGCATCAAGGCGCGGAAGCGCGGAAGAATGCCGGGACGGGGGGGCGTGCGGGAGCGGATGCGGAGGGATCGGCTACACTCAAAAGTTATGTTTCGCCGGCGCGCTGGGATCCCCGGAGGATGGCCGGATGCGAAGCAGGAGGAGCGGCTTGCGCGCTCGCGTTTGGCTTCCTCGAACGAACGAACGAAAGAAGCCGCGCCCAGACGGCGCATTGGCAAGCTAAATAACAACACATGCGATCAGGAAACATGCAGGGCAGGAGCGTGCAAGCGCTCGGGCATCGCCGTGCCTCGGATTGCAAGGCACAGGCATGCCGGCGCAGCGCGAGGGTGGACGGCAAAGCACCGGCCAGGGGGGAGGGGAAAGGAGGGGGGGAGGGAAGCTTGGCTTCCTCGCGCCCCCCGAAAGCCGCGCACCAGAGGTCACTCTTGCCTGGGGTCACTCTTGCGTGCAGCCGAGAAGGGACATCGGAAAGAGGGCCCCTTGCGCCACCACCGAGCATCCAGCAGGACGCGTAAACAGAAGAGTGCGCAACGTGCAGCTCTCCGGAAACCAGAGTCAGAAAGGCGACACGGAGACCCCGCTATGAAACAGAATACGAAATGCATCAAGATTGTGTCACAGAAAGCAGGGTTTCGACGCCAGTCAGTCGTCGAATAATGATATGTTGCATAAGCATGAGCTTTCGGAGTCGGTGCTGATTTCTGAGGTCGGCGCTGGACCCCCCTTGGCGGCGCCTCTGGCGCCGCCGCTGGCGCCGTTCCTGGCGCGCGAATCCGCGCGGACCTCCGAAAGTGGTAACGTGTGTCTTGGCATCGCTCGGACGTGTGCATTTTTTCTCGGCGAGAACCATCGAGGACCATCCTGGACCATCGAACAAAAAAAACACGCACGAAACCAAAAAATACACGGGAAATGGACGTCCGAGCGACGGCAAGGTGTGCAGATGTGGTTTCTTCTGCTCGCGTGTGCGCGACGCCCCCTGTCTCCCTCCTTGCCGTCCTTCAGCGCGCGTCTTTGAGATGGAGGCAGGGAAGAGGACGATGACTGCGACGACGCTGGCGACGACGTCCGCGATGATGATGACGTCGGTGGCGGCAAGGATGGTGAGGGCGAATCGAAAATACCTGGGGAAAAAGGGGAGCGAAGAAAGAGGAAAAAGCGGAGGAGGAGGACGAAGACGACGAGGAGTGGTTGAGGGAGGAGTTGAGCAGGTAGTTATACGTCGAGAGAGACGCGCAAATTGCAGGAGGAGGAATTCAGGGTGAATTCCATAGTTTGCAGCGTCAGCGACAGGAGGAGCGGAGGCAGGAAGCAGCTGGAGAAAGCCAGTCCGCACACGATAGCTTATCCAGCGCGCGAGTCGTGCCAGCGTCGCTGAAGAAGGGCGGGGAGGAGGACGGTAACGATGAGGACAAGACTTCTTTCTCCTATTCCTATTTATCTTGTGCCTCTCCCTCCTCCTGCTCCCCCTTCTCTCCCTCTCCCCAAGCCCCGGCCCCTCCTGTCCCATGTTTCTCTCCCCCCCGTTCCCTTCCTGCTCCCTCACCGGCTCCTGCTGCTGCTGCTGCTGCTGCTGCTGGTTCTCCTCACCCTCCTCCTCCTCCTCCTCCTCCTCCTCCTCCTCCTCCTCCTCGTCCTCCTCCTCCTCCTCCTCCACCTCGTCACCATCATCATCGCCATCAGCGTCATCATCAGCATCACCAACAACAGCATCATCAGCATCAGCATCATCATCAGCATCAGCATCAGCATCAGCATCGTCAGGATCAGCATCAGTATCGTCAGCATCATCAGCATCATCATCATCAGCATCACCGTCAGCAACATCATCAGCACCAGCAGCATCAGCATCATCACCACCAGCATCCGCAACCTCATCTGCAACAGCCTCATCATCATCGGCATCAGCATCAGCATAATTGTCTTCATCGTCTGCATCACCTTAACCATCACAATCACCATCACCATCAGCATCATAGCCCGCTTGGCTTTGCTTGGGTCAAGGGCCTGACGGTGCTGCACCTGCAGCTCCGTCGGCGCGCGCGCATGGCGGTGGCCGCTCGGTTGGGTTGGATCCTCAGCCAGCTGCTCGAGGGGCGGCAGGGACGAGTTCGGCTCCCGTCGCACCGTGATCGTCTCCTGGCTCATGTGGTGCTCCTGCCAGCTGATCACCCTTGCATGGCGATTCGCGCTCGCATCGATGTGATAACTTCCGCTACTCACAGGCTACATGAGAGTATCTCCGTTGATCACGGTTACAAAATCAGCAAGGGTGAAGCTCACAATTCTCTTGAATTGCGTCGTGCTCCTGGTGCCTCTGAAGTACAACCTGATGACGATTGGGATGACCATGACAAGCCTGGTCCTGATCAAGATGCTCCGCCTGCCCGTGGGCCTAAAGGCGGCGAGGGCGACCCCTCTCGGGGACAACGACGAGGTCCAGGCCCGTTGGCATACAGGGTCAGGCGGTCCATGGTCTTCGCCCGGTCGACCGCACAAGGCGCCAAGTCAACGACCTCCTGCGGCAGGGGTTGAGGCATCGCCTGCTCGACCATTGGCACTCACACCTGTGCCGACGTTCCCCGTCAACTCTGAGGCTCCTGCGTTTTTCTTTGCTGGTGGAGACGGTGACCGAGACGACGCACATGCCGATTTACGTTCGGATCGTCAGGTTCGAGCGGATCTTCCTGATCTCCTTGTACGTGGTGCGAGTCCTCTTTTGCATGCGGGTGTTCCCGCACGCGCAGATACTCCTGAACGTGCCGCTCGTGGTGTCGATCTCCTGGATCGTGCTGCGTTTTCTGATCTGGCGGGGGCCGCGGCACGTCTGCAAGGGCATCTCGCGGTTGCCCCTTCGCACACGCATGGTTTCGTTCCCGTTCGCGCGGGTCTTTTTGATTTCCCAGTGCTTGGTGCTGACCTTCCTGTACAAGCTGATCCTCCTGCACGTGCGGATCTTGATGCCGAGCTTCCAGCCTGCGGATCTTCCTGATTTGGCGGTGGTCGCCTTACTTCTGCAAGGTCACGCCGGAGCGGTCTCATCGCAATTATGTGCGGATCTTCCCTGTATTCCTGGACGTGATGGTCCTCCAGCATGTGTGGGTTCTGATGTGGATCTTCCCGTTCGCGCGGATCGTCTTGTTTTGGCGGTGGTCGCTGCACTTCTGCAAGGGCACACAGAGGCGGCCTCATCGCAATTGGATGGCCTCGGTTTTGTATGTGCGGATCTTCCGGGTATCCCTGTACCAAGTCCTTGTCTTCCTGTACGTGTTGGTCCTCTTACACGTGTGGGTTTTGATGATGATCTTCCAGTTCGTGCTGATATTCCTGATCTGGCGGGGGTCGCTGCGCAGCTTCCTGGCGTTGGTGCCCCTCCACGTGGTGGTGTCGAGGAGGATGTGTGTGCGGACAGCACGTTGGCTGCTTTCCAGAACATGCTGGACAGGCAGACGGCTATGTTGGAGGAGACTCTTGACCGTATGCTCCCCGAGGATGTGCCTCCTGCTGTTCGTGAGCTTTCTGCTGCCCCTGCGAGATCATACAGGTGTTGATCTGCACGAGGTACGCGCGGAGCTGGTCCATGCTACCGCCCTGGCGCGTAGCTAGGGCCACTCGTCTCTTGTCGTGTTTCCTCTTGTCGCTTTGTCTCATCGCTCTGTCGCCTCCCCTCTCGTTTCCTGTCCGCCCGCGCTGTCGTTTCTGCGCTTTGGGTTCGTCGTTGTTTCCCCCATCGGTCTCTTCTTCTTCCTCGTCTCATTCGTTCCCTCGTCGTCCTCCTTCGGGCTTGAAACAAACCACACTTGCAGTGGGATTGGAAAATCAACACCACCACCAGCATCATCAGCAGCTGCAGCATCTTCATCCGCAGAGCCACCATCACCATCGTCGTCACTATCGTCAGCCATCATCGTCATCATCAGCATCAGCACCATCAACGTCATCATCATCAACATCATCATCACCATCATCATCATCATCATCATCATCATCATCCATCATCGTCATCATCATCGTCATCGTCATCAGCATCATCATCATCATCGTCATCATCAGCATCATCATCGCCATCATCGCCATCATCACCATCGTCATCGCCATCGCCAGCGTCATCGTCCCGCGCGCGCGCTCGAAGCTTGCGAGCGGATCTTGACGCTTGAGCGCGAATCGGTGCGCCCTGATTAGCGTGCACTCCGCCGAACGCCTCGCGGCTGCGGCTGACGGCGGGGCCGCACGACCCGCGGCCGCGGGCCAACCAGCCGCTGCACGGACCGGTGCGGATAAGCCGTTCCAGGAAGGGCGTCTTTTCCTCGGCCGAAGGTCGGCGGAAGCTGGCGGAAGTCGGAATCAGCCCCCGTTGCGGTGGCAACCTCTTTGGGTTCAGGGTTTCCAGGACCCGCCAGATGTGGCCCACCTCACTTCTTGCAGCAACAAAAAGGTTTCCATTACCCCTGATCGCGCGCTGGGGCAGGGCGGCCAGGAATGGGGCGAACATGTCCGAGGGCAAGAACATGTGAAGACCATACTGCTGTGAAGGCACACATGTTTTTTCTTTCAGCGAAGGCAAACTCAAAGCAATCTGCTCAGCCTTCAATAAGTAAAGAAGTAAATGGAACGCCTTCGGCACAGAGCCCTGCCTTCTGTGAAATCCGTGGCGCTTCGCGTACCCCCACTGGCCCACCCAGGAACGAAGGAATTAAGGAAGGAAGGAACGGAAGAGGACAAGGGAAAGGAGCAAGGAAGGAAGGGAGGAAGGACGAAGGGAGGAAGGGAGGAAGGAAGGAAGGAAGGAAGGGAGGAAAGGAGAAAAGGAGGAAGGGATGAGGAAGGAAGGAAGGAAGGAAGGAAGGAAGGAAGGAAGGGACGGAAGAAAGAAGGGAGGTAGGAAGGAAGGAAGCAAGGAAGGAACGGACGAGGACGAGGACGAGGAGTATGAGGAGGCGGCTCTTCAGGGGGTGCCATGGGCAGCTCGAAGGGCACGTGGAACCGTCGTGCCACCTTAGCCGCCTGCACGCCTCGGGCCCCTCCCCCGAGCAGGGCAAGGATGGGGCTCTGGAAAAGGGACGTGGCAACTTTCGGACGTGTGCACCTTCCCTCGGCGAGGACCATCGAGGAACATGGTAGGTCACCCTGCGAACAAATACACGCACGAAACCGAAATATGCACGGGGAATGGACGTCCGAGCGAGAGCGAGGGGAAGGAGAGAACTCGTTTTACCACCTCCGCCCAGAGGGCTGGTGGGGATTTCTACCCCGGACGACACGCTATGGCACGACGGCATATCTTCCTTACCTGCCACGCGCATTTAGTGCATCCCCTAAACAAGGGAAGAGAGGACGGGTGGAAGGGGGAGGGAGTAGAATGGAGCACGAGAGAAACCAGTAGGAGGGAGGCAAGGAGCAGAAAACAAGTGGTAGAACCAGACAGGCAGATCGGGTGGGCAGACCCATAGTGGGCAGGTCGGAAGGCGGGCCCAGGCGACCAGGTCAAGCGGGCGGGCGGGCCGAGCAGGCGGATCGACCGTGAGTTCTGCGTGATTAGCCAGGAAGTTTCCAGCGAGAGAGCGATTCCAAAGTAAATTTGAGGAAGTCCCCAGCGAACGCGCGATTCCTGAATGGCAAGTGCGCGGCGCCTGAATAAGTTGCGAGGAAGACTCAGGCGGGAGCGCGAGTCTTGAGTAAATTGCGAGGAAGTCTCAAGCGGGAGCGGGGGACTGGAGTACATTTCGAGGAAGTATCAAGCGGGAGCCGTTGTTGTTGTAAACCGGGGGCTAGGGGCACAGTTTGAGGAGGAAGAGCTTCCCTGATAAAAAAAACAGGGTGCGAACGCCGGGAGGGGCACTTCAATTGGAACATTCAATGTGCACCGGAGGGGCTGGTCAACAATAGTTATCTTTCAGTAGTGAGACTTCAACGACAACAGCAACAGCAACAACAACAACAGCAGCAACAACAACAACAAACTTATAAACATAAATTGTCGGAAATCTGCGCGACGTTCTCGGGTCAGCGCGGGGCCCCCCTTGCGAGTCCAGATGCATTAACATCATGTGCGGAGCTCCGCGCGGGTTTCTCGGATCGGCATGGAACCCCCCTTTGCGCGCTCCGCGCGCCAGGGAGGGGAGTCCAGCGCCGATCCGAGAAATCCGCGCGGACCTTCGAAAGTTGATGCGTCCTCCGTCGTGATTTTTCACAACGTGGCTCCCCAGAGGTCTGGACCCCTTCCCCGGGAAGGGCGTCCCATGCAGA
>CAUYUJ010014784.1:321864-329364 GCA_963575745.1 Prorocentrum cordatum
TGGCCGCTGCGCGCGCGAGCATGCGTGGGCTAACGCGGCCGCAGAGATGCACCAGCCAACGCCAAGCACTCATCGCAATCGCCGCCGCATGGGTTTTGCAAACCAAGCTGCGGGTGGGTGGGTGGGATGTTTGCGACAGCATGGAATGTGTCAACTCGTTTGTGAAAACCAGTTGCACCACATAAATTGCACCACATTGACGGCAGACCGCATAATGCACAAAACACAGATTGCACAACAAAGACTGCACCACGTAAGCTGCACCACAGATTGTTAGAAACAGGCTGTCTGGGGCCCAAGCTGGCTCAGGCATGTGTATACAGTTTTGCACATACACGCGTAGATTGCAGTATCCATACACATCGTCATCCGTATTTTTCTCCTCTTCCTCTGCCTCCTCCGCCTCCTTGTTCCTCCTCCTGCGCCTCGCATGTCTGGGGCATTGGCCTTCTCTTTCTGATGTGCCCCTATCACAGAAAGAGCGTGTTCTACCGCTGCTGGCAGAAAACCTGGGGGGGTCACTGGGGTTCCCAACCCGTTCCCCCCCTTCGAAAACAGAGGGGGGGTCATTACCGGTTCGAAGCCCCCTTTCCCCCCCCCGTCCATCATGAAAAGGGGGTGGGGTCACTACCGGTTCGAGCCTTCACCCCCTTGCCGCCAGCAAACGATTCCCGCTCTTCGGGACAGCGGGACAGTGGTGGTGAGGACGGCGGTGGTGGGGACAGTGGTGTGGGGACAGTGGGACAGTGGTGGGGACACTGGGACAGTGGTGGGGACGGTGGTGGTGGGGACAGCGGTGAGGGGACAGCGGGGCAGTGGTGGAGACAGGGGGGACAATGGGACAATGGTGGGAACGGTAGTGGTGGGGACACTGGAAAAGGCGGTGGTGAGGACGGTGGTGGGACAGTGGGTGGTGGGAACAGTGGTGTGGGGACAGTGGGACAGTGGTGAGGACGGTGGTGGGGACAGTGGTACAGTGGGGAGAGTAGTGGGGACAGTGGGGACAGTGGGAAAGCGATGGGGACAGTGGCGACAGTGGGACAGCACAGTGGGACAGCGGCGGGGACAGCGGGGACAGAGGGACAGTGGTGGGGACAGTGGGACAGTGGTGGGGACAGTGGGGACAATGGGGAGAGCGGGAGCGTGGTGGGACAATGGTGGGGACAGTGGGGACAATGAGACACTCACTGGTGGGGGCACTGGTGGGGACAGCGGGGACAATGGTGGGAACAGTGGGGACACTGGGACAGTGGTGGGGACAGTGGGACAGTGGTGGGGACAGTGGTGTGGAGACAGTGGGACAGTGGTGGGGACACTGGGGACAGTGGGACAGTGGTGGGGACGGTGGTGGTGGGGACAGTGGTGAGGGCGGTGGTGAGGACGTTGGTGGGACATTGGGACAGGGGTACAGTGGGGACACTGGTGGGGACAGTGGGGACAGTGGTGGGAACAGTGGGACAGCTCAGTGGGACAGCGGCGGGGACAGTGGAACAGTGGGGACAGTGGGGAGAGTGGGACAGTGGTGGGGGCCGTGGGGACAGTGGGGAGAGTGGGATCATAATGGGAACAGTGGTGGGAACAGTGGGGACAGTGCGACAGTGGTGGGGGCATTGGTGGGGACTGGGGGCGGCGGTGGGAAAAGTGGGGACAATGGTGGTGGGGACGGTTGTGCTGGGGACAGCGGTGGGGGATGTGGTGCGGACGGTGGTGGGGACCCGGGAGTCGTTTGCCGGCGGTGAGGGGGGGGGGTTCGAACTGGTAGTGACCCCCCTCCGTTTTCTGGAGGGCGGGGGGGGTTCGAGCCGGTAGTGGAGTGAGGGGATTAGGGGGGGGTTTTGCCGGGGGAAGGGATGGGGAGGGGGGGGGGTCCAGCAGGGAAGGGGGGGGGGCGGATTTTCGAAGGGGCGGAGTGCCCCACATTACGTTTTCAGACGGGTCGCGTGGTCAACGGGGGCGCAACAGAAGTAAGGAAATGGACATCATATAACAAGGATGCGTACGCCTGGCGCTCTCTTTCCCGAGCTTTCCCGAGTACACCGTCCAATTCCTGCGCTCCTCTGAGAGGCCTCCCACCTCCTCCGACTCCGGACTGCGTTATTCACCGCAGGGACGCCCCACTTATTTTTACGAGTTGTGGTCGTCCTCCTCCCTCCTCCTCCTCCTCCTCCTCTTCCTCCTCCTCCTCCTCCTCCTCCTCCTCCTCCTCCTCCACCTCCTCCTCCTCCTCCCCCTCCTCCTCCTCCTCCTCCTCCTCCTCCTGATCCCTCTGGTGTGGCTGGCAGCGTGGGGTGGGCGTTTTGTTGGGTCGCAGCGGCGCGGGCCGCGGACAGAGAAAGGCAGCCGAGCGGCACTACGGGGCCGGATCATTGGGCACGGCAGGGCGACGGAGGAGCGGGCGCGGGAGAGGAGGAGGAGGAGGAGGAGGAGGAGGAGGAGGAGGAGGAGGAGGAGGAGGCGGCGGGGGGAAGAGGAGGAGGACCGCAGGAGGAGGACAGCAGATGAGGAGGAAGAGGAGGGGGAGGGGGGGAGGAGGAAAGGAGGAGGAGGAGGAGGAGGATGAGGAGGAGCAGCAGGAGGAGGAAGAGGAGGAGGAGGAGGAGGAGGAGGAGGAGGAGTAGAAGAAGGAGGAGGAGGAGGAGGAGCAGGAGGAGGAGGGGGAAGGAGGCCGTGAGCGGCGGAACGCGCTCGGAGCACGAAGTTCTCATGCGTGCGTGCCCGAGCGGAGGCGAGCGGGGCTGGTGGAGTGGGCAGGGCACGAACTTTCATAAGTAGCACGGTTCGTGGAGTGGCCAGGGCGCGAACAGTGAGAAAGAACGTTTTGGTCGGCATTGCCCGCGCGGTCCGACGCGGCCTCCTTGGCGGGGGAAGCGTGGCGCTGGTGGGGCTGGTGGCAGGGTTGATGGGGCGGCAAGGGCACGAACCCTGATACAGAAGAGGAGGCGTGCATAGACTGCACGGTCCAAAGTGGCACGACGCGGCCGCCCCGAAGGGTGGAGCATTGAGCATGGCGCGGGTGGGGCTGGTGGAGCGGGCAAGGGACAAGCCCTTCCAGATCACAAGGTTTCTGGAATGGCGCGGGGACGAACCTTGATGAATACCATGGCATGCGCATAGTGGCCCGCGCGGTCTGTCGCGGCCTCCCTGGCGGAGGGAAAACGTGGCGCTGGTGGGGCTGGCGGTAGGGCTGGCGGAGTCGAAGGGCATGAGCCTTGAGAGAGCACGGGGTCTGCGCAATGCCCGCGCGGTCCGACGCGGCCTCCGTGGAGCGGGGAACGTGGCGATGGCGGGGCCGGCGGAGTGTGAGGAGGAGAAGAAAAGGAGGAGGAGGAGGAGGAGGAGGAGGGAGGGGGGAGGAGGAGGAGGAGGAGGAGAGGATGGTCTCTGAAATGGAGCAAGAGATGACACTGGTGGGACTGGTGGAGTGGGAAGGGCGCAGATCTGGGTCGGAGAGGGAGGTGGGGGAGGAGACAGAGAAAAGGAGGGAGGGAGGGAGGGAGGGAGAGAGAACGCCCCGAGGCAGCGAGGAGCCCACCCAGGATGTGGGGAGGAGCGATATCGAGGAGGCAGGGGCACCACCTCCTCCTCCTCCTCCTGCTCCTCCTCACTCCTCCCTCCTGCTCCTGCTCCTCCTCCTCCTCCTCCTCCTCCTCCTCCTCCTCTCTCTCCTCCTCCTCCGATCCCTCCTCCTCCTCCTCCTCCTGCCCACGATTACCTGTCCTCCTCCTCCCGAGGGCCACCGACCCAGTCCCCGCGGACTGCGAGCATCCAAACATCACCTCCCCGGGAGCCGCGCGGGCTGGTCAGTCCCCACCCCCCCCGCGCCGCGCGCGCCGCGCGCGCGCCCGCGCCGGCCGAGCGCGCGAACTGATGAGCCAGCCGACATTGCTGCCGCCACGAAGTGGCTCCCCCTCCTCCTCCTCCTCCTCCTCCATCCTCCTCCTCCGCCTCCCCCTCCTCCTCCTCCTCCTCCTCCTCCTCCTCCTCCTCTCCTCCTCCTCCTCCTCCTCCTCCTCCTCCTCCTCCTGCGCCTTCCTCCTCCTCCTCCTCCTCCTCCTCCTCCTCCTCCTCCTCCTCCTCCTCCTCCTCCTGCTCCTCCTCCTGCTCCTCCTCCTCCTCCTCTCCTCCTCTCCTCCTCCTCCTCCTCTCCTCCTCCTCCTCCTCCTCCTCCTCCTCCTCCTCCTCCTCCTCCTCCTCCTCCTCCTCCTCTCTCCTCCTCCTCCTCCTCCTTCTCTCCTCCTCCCTTCTCCTCCCTCCTGCTCCTCCTCCTCCGCCTCTCCCTCCTCCTCCTCCTGCTGCCCTCCTCCTCCTCCTCCTCCTCCTCCTCCTCCCCCCTCCTTCCTCCTCCTCTCCTTTCCTCCTCACTCTCCTCCTCATCCTCCTCCTCCTCCTCATCCTCCCTCCTCCTCCTCCCTCCCTCCTCCTCCTCCTCCTCCTCCTCCTCCTCCTCCTCCTCCTCCTCCTCCTCCTCCTCCTCCTCCTCCTTCTCCTCCTCCATCGGCGCCGCGACCTCCCACGGCTCCAGGCCTCCCAGATGGGCTCGGAGCTAATGGGCGCGGAGGATGGCGCCGCATCGCCGATGCATCGGCGATGCGGCTCGACGTGGAGCCCGATTTGCTTCACGTCGACGTCGCCGATGCATCGCCGACGTCGACGATGCATCGCCGATGCATCGCAGCGGCATCGCCGATGCATCACCGATGCATTGGCGATGCGGCGCGATCCTCCGACCCTATCTACTCGAACCCCATCTGGGAGGCCTCTAAGGGCGCCCTTCCGTCCCTGCTCCCCCTCTTCCTCCCGTGCCCACAGCTCGTCTTGGCGTACTACACCTGTTCAAAGATCCGTGGCATTGCTCGGACGTGTGCACGTGTTCCTCGGCGGGGACCATCGAGAGGCATCCTGGATCATCTTTCGAGACAGGCTCGCAAAGAATCGAAAAATGCTGCGCGGGGAATGGACGTCCGAGCGATGGTGAGAATCAGGCACTAACGGACTACTACTTCAGGCCGGGTCACCAGCAGCCCAGCTGGCACCACGTCAAGCTCCGGCGGGTTGGCCGGGGCCGCGTGAACCAGTGCCCGCTTGCGGCCTGGCGCCCCGCGCCCACTTCGGACGAGCCCTCCTGAGGACACTGTCCCTCCTCCCGTGGCCACTCTGGGTCAAGCCATTTGGGCTGTACATCTCTCCGCTGTAGCAGGAGCTAGCTCGAGCTCGGCATCGGGCCTCTCGTCACACGCACATGTCGCGACCAACGTGCAGCAGATTGTGCGCATCAGAAATTCCGCCTCGATCCCACGGCTTGCATCCACGAGACCGCGTCCAAGACGCACTGCAAGATTAAGGCCAAGGACAATATCTGGCAGATGGTCCCGAGTAAGCACGTTCCCCTCATGGTCAGCCAGGCCTGCCCGTACAATGTTTCACATTGCATGGGGCGCGGTTGTGTCCGAATGCCTTTACGATGAATCCTTGGTTGACGAACGAACAGCACGCACCCATACCCACAGGAGGGACGGAGGTGCCTACGAGCGCGTGTTGTCCGATGGGGGTCCCCGCTCAAACTGGAGCCACCCCCAGAGTCCGACAACCCGCACCAATACCCATAGCCAGTCCGCTTCCCTCCGACCATCCTATGTGTATGCAAGTGTGTTGTCCGCTCGTCATTGGTAGCTCTGTCCGAGGACAAGTCAATAGATTAGATTGCCCGTTCTGGTCTGACCCCTGCTTCCACCCGCTCCTCCCAGCGTGTCCCCGGTTCCGTTCGGTTCGTTTCGGTTCGGGGGAAATTAGTTCGGTTCAATATTGTTCCGGTTTCGGAGCTGTTCGAGGCGGTTCCCATTCAGAGGGCGGTTCCGTTTCAGCCGGTTCCATTTCGGTTCTCGGTTCTTGCAGATGACGTGTGCGCGTGTGCGTCTACATGGTCAAAGGGAGGCGTTTGGAGGTTCAGTCCAACCAGGAGTCTGGAGGAACCCTGGGGCCAGGGGAGCCACTGGGCCCAGCTACCCGACGAGCCAGGGGAGCCACTGGGCCCAGACGTTACGCATGGTGCCCTCGACGGACCAGTCGACAGCATCGTGCCCCCTGGACCAGGGGGCTCTGGCGACAGCGGGCCATTCCTCAGCGCCAGGATAGAAAACGCTTGGACTACGGTCTGGGACAGTACGGACCACTCACCTCCTGGCATGGGTCATCCCAAAGGACAGGTGGGAAGGCAAGGGCGCCGCCCGCGCCCTCACCGGGCGCGCGCAGGACGTTGGGGGCCCAGCCCCAGCCGCCGTCCCCAGATCGGCCCTGGAGGCCCCGAGGACCTCTGGAAGCCCAAAGCGCATTTTCGAACCGTCCAAAAATGCGAGTTGAGCTTTTCCGCCGCCCTTCCGTCCCCAGTGCAGCCCTGGAGGCTCCGAAAACCACCTGGAGGCCCAAAACGCATTCTCGAACCGTCCAAAAATGCGATTTGAGCTTTTCCGCCGCCCTTCCGTCCCCAGTGCAGCCTTGGAGGCTCCGAAAACCACCTGGAGGCCCAAAACGCATTTTCGAACCGTCCAAAAATGCGATTTGAGCTTTTCCGCCGCCCTTCCGTCCTCAGTTCGGCCCTGGACCAGCAGCAAAACAGGACGAGGGAACTCGGGGGCGCAGGAGAGGAGTTGGGAGCGGGCGGGATGGACCTAGCGCAAGAGTGGGCGCTCGCATCGGGCAGTTCCCAAGGGTCCACCTCCATGACCAGTTCCCGGTTCGGTTCCCGCTTCGGGCCCGGTTCTGTTCCACCGCCTCCGGTTCGGTTTGGTTTCGGCTCACGTCGGGTTTCTGGCGGGTTTTGGTTCCGTCGGTTCTCCCTCGGTCGGTTCGGTTATGTGGTTCGTGGTTCGGTTATGTGGTTCACTGTCCTCCACCTCGTCCTCCCCCTCGAGGCCATCGTCAAGGGTGCTCTGGGCAGGCGCGGAGACTGTGAGCTGGAAGTGGGGGGCCGTGGGTCTGGACGCGGGGTTGGATCTGGGAGGCGCAGACGGCTCATCTCAGACGCGTGCAATTCGGGGTCCGTTTCGATTCGCCGACCCCCAGAAGAGAAGCTTGGCATCGCTCGGACGTGTGCATTCTTTGTCGGCGAGGGCCATAAACAAGCATCTTGGATCATCTTGCAGAAATAAAACGCACGAAACCGAAAATGCACAGGGAAAAGACGTCCGAGCGATGGCGGGGAAGATATGAGGCTTCTGATGTCGTGTGCATTTTTGTTGCCGTGTTCCGTCGTGCTGCTTGACTGCAGTTGGTTGAGTCGGCCTCGTCTTTTTCCGCGTCTGGTGCGGGGGTCTTCTTGATGGGCCTCTTCGAGGCGACCTGGGGAAGGGGGACATCTCGGAGCCTTTTTCATATCTCCTGGGGGGGGGGGCCCTAGGAGCTTCTTGGGGGCATGTTGGGGTCGTGGGGGCCATCTTGTGGGGGGGTAGATGGGGGGGCTCCCAGGGCCCCTGCGAGCTCCCCCCCTTTGGATCCGTCTTGAGG
>CAUYUJ010014784.1:340036-370036 GCA_963575745.1 Prorocentrum cordatum
CCTCCTCCTCCTCCTCCTCCTCCTCCTCCTCCTCCTCTTCCTCCATCTCCCCCTCGTCCTCCTAGCGCCAGCTCGGCTCGAGCACTCCGCTCGACTCGCCGAGCCCGCGCCACGGGGCCCCTCGCCCTGCCTCCGCCTCCCCCTCCCCCGGCGTCGTGATGGAGGCACCTGCGGCGGCGGCGCCACGTCGGCGGCCCAACCGCACGGCGGCCGTGAGACGCGCCCAGTACCGCCGGGCGGACGCCCGCGCTCCTGCGCGCCTCCTCGGCGCCTTCGCGGAGGTCGCCAGCCACCGTGGCTCGGCAATCTCCCGCTTTGGTGCGGCCATGGCCAAGGCACTGGAGGCTTTGCGCGAGCCCGCGTCTGGCGGCGGCGGCGAGGCTGGCGGCTGCGGCGGAGCGTCGCCGACAGCTGGAGAGCCCTCCACGGCCGCGGCATAGGCCGCAATGCAAGCCGAGGCGGAGACGGACGAGCCGATGGATGACAACGAGCTCGACGAGATTCGCGAAGCTCGAGGCGCCGTTCGCAGTCCTGCGGAAGGCCAAGTCACGCCCACTGGCGGGGATGATGTTTGTCGGAAGCGTGGAGAGGGCACCGCTGCCGTGCCGCTGGACGGGCCAGCTGCTGGCGCCGAGGGCGCGGCCCCAGGGCTCCTACGGGGGATGACTGCCCAACCGCTGGCCGCTGCAGCGAGCTGGGCAGGCAGCGCGGAGCGCGAGCAGCTCCTCGGCGACATGGAAATGTTACGAGGACCGAGGCGGGCCGCGGTGCAGACGGGGCCAAGAATTGACTGAGGCGCAGTAGCAGAGTCCGTGCAGCCGACGCCCACGGGGACTGCAACGGGGAGCATGCCTCCCACGGGCGAGAATTGCCCGCAGCAATGAAGATCGTGTGGCTGGAGGCCGCGTGCTGGTCGGCAAATGGTGCAAATGTTATGAAGTTTCGGCTACCACCTCTCCTTCGCGTTCGGCCTCAACGTGGTCCTGTACTCGGGTTCCTGTACGTTTTCGTCGCGTTGCCGGAGGAGGTCAGGGCGTGGGAAGCCTAGTTTTCGGGATAAGACATCTGTCTGAGCTGTGCTCCTCGTGCTCCTCCTCGTCCTCCTCCTCCACCTCCTCCTCCTGCTCCTCCTCCTCCTCCTCAACCTCCGTCTCCTCCTCCTCCTCCTCCTCTTCCTCCTCCTCCGCATCCTCCTCCTCCAACTCCAACTCTTCCTCCTCCTCCTCCATTCCTCTTGCTCTCAGATAACTCCCCCATGTCGCGCCCCAGAAGTGCCAGGGTGGGCGGGACGTTTCGATTGAGACTTCCCAACCATTTACGATCCTGACGATTGAACTTTGCAACAGGCATTCAGATGGAAGGGCGAATGGTTTTTAAAATGGCGCTCTCGCTTTCGCGCCGCACGCAATGGTTTTCAAAACTTGCAGCAACTACCAGGATGGAACACAGGCGGCTTTCAAATGAAGCCTCGAATCTGGATCCTCCTCCTCGATCCTCGATCCTCCTCCTCTTCGACTCTCGATTCCCCCTCCTCCTCCTGGGTCCTCGACCTTCCTCCTCGACGCCCGACCCCTCGAGCTCCCGCCGCCGACGAGGCGCCGAGGACGAGGAAGCCGCTGCGCCGAGGCTCGCGACCCAGGGCTCGCAGACCGGCGAGGCCCTGGGGCAGCCCCGCGCGGGTCCACGACGGAGTCAGTCGGGTAGCCGGGGGGGATGGGCTCAGGGGGGGGATGCGCCGAGGTGCGAGTTCGAGGTGTGAAGTTGCTGGACGTTTTCGTCGGTTTTCGGCGGTCTTCTACCTCCGGGGCGCGTTCCAGCAGCTGCGCCTCGCCGAGGGCGTTCTGGGGGTGCCAGAATCGCCCCGAACACCGCCAGAGAGCCGAGTTATGACCCAGAACCACCGGGCTCGGGGAGAAGCAGAAGGGGGGACGCATCGACCCCCAATCGTCCACACATCGCCGATAGGGGCCCGATAGCCCCACCCCGCCCATGAAGGTGGAAATTTGACATCGGGGGCCGAGCGCCGATGCATCGCCGATTCCAGATCGATGTCTCCCCCAGTACCCCCCCTTTATCGTTGCCCCTCAAGGGAGTCGGGGTACTCGCAACGGGGTGCAAACATGGAGTCTCCATGGCTTTTCTGCTGCTTTCACCGGGCTCCTCTGGCTTCCGGGGCCTTTTCATCCGCCGCGCCCCCTCGAGACGGGAGCGCCCCGAACGGCCGCCGGAGGCTCGAGGTATGGACCGCAAACCAGTTGGAGGGGATCGGGGGGGGGGCCCTTGGATCAGGAGGAACAGAAACACACAGACACAATTAACCTTCGATTCCCCAGAAAATATGGGAAAATATGGGAAGTGGGGGGGAAGACAGAAACCCAGAAAATATATGAAAATATGGGGAATATGCTGATTTGTGTGTATTTATTTGTGTGTCCCAGGGCCCCTTTATTGGAGGGGGTCAGCCAGTCCCTTCTGGTCGGCCCAGGTCCGGGAGCCACCCGAAGCCGACCCCCCTCCCCATCCCCCCTCCGCTGACCCGGGTTTGGGAACTGCGGTGCAGCCCGCGGGGGGTCGCGACATGGCCTTGGCTGGCCCAAGCTGGCGCCGACTGGAAGCACCGCTTTTCCCCGAGGGAGGGGGGCGTCGAGGACGAAAAGATGTTTGCCGTTCCCGGGCCGATAGCGAATGGAATTGTTTGAATCGTGGCGTTGCTCGTGAATTTCGACCTCTGGGGGCCGCTTTCGGGACCCAGGGCCATCAAACACGAATCCGGAGCGAACAACATGCATCCGAGGAAGGGGGCGGGATCTCTTGGGCCCGCGGATTGGCAAAATAGTATATCTTCGGATGGCATGATTTTGCGGCGTTGGCGATATGTCAATATGTTTGTGGCGTCTTGAGGTTTCTCGTCGCCACGGCTGGATCTTCCTTGAAGTTCTGTTACGAGCGCACGCCTTGACAGATCCAGGGGTTGAGTTCCGAGGAGGAGGACACAGACCTCCCGCACAACAAAACATCAGGGCGGAGGCTTTTCGCAATTATCAGTGCCTCGCGCACAATCAACCCGCATAGTAAGGATGATCGGCTTCCCAAGGGTACCATTGCATCCATGCCTATTCGGTCATCTTCGGTCCATCCTCAACCACTTTCGATGCCCAGCCCCGCCCGAAGAGCCTCGGCATGGGCGTCCAACGGCATCCTTACCGCGCATCCTTACAATACGGGTTCATGGTATCCCCACCAGCCCATCTGGAAACCCTGCCCAGCCAGCTGCCCTAAACGGGGGAGCACGTTATCATCTGGAGGTCTCTGGATTCTTCCGCGGACCAGAGGTTTGATGTTTCCTGGGGCACCCCAGGGTAGATCATGAGAGCCTCCTGGAGGCCCCCGTTTTTCATGTTCATATGTAAAAACGTTAAACCAATAATAGCCTTTTGGAGGCCTCATGGGGCGTCTTGGGGGCCTCCTGCCGGCTCTTGGGGCGCCTCTGGGGGGGCCTCTGGGGGGCCTTTTGGGTGCCTCTGGGGAGGGGGGGGGGGGGGGGGGGGGGGGGGGGGCGTTTGCGGCCGCTCGGGGGCCTCCAAGATACCTCTTATGGCCCACTTGGTGCTCTCTTGGAGGCCTTGCAGGCCATCTTGGCATCCTTGAGGCTATCGATGAAAAGGCAGGGCCCCTCAACTCAACTATCCCCCCAGGGAGGCCAAAATGATCCCAAAACCTAGGAACGTTCACCCGACCAGCGGGCAAAAGGCGCGCTAAGATCTCCTGGAAGAGGTCCCGAGCGTTTGCATACTACTAGATCGCGCGCGCAGGGCGGCTCCTGGGAGCCCCTCAGCGAAAAGCATCCCGGGCTTAGCGTGCAGGACTGGGATCAGAGATGGTGTTCGGTTTGGGCGCGTCCTCCACGTACCCCAAGAGCGCGCCAAGAGCGCTCCACGGGGCCTGCAGGAGAGCCCAAGAGGGTCCGACACAATGCAAGAGTGTTCCAATGTTGTCCAAGATGCTTTCTTCATGGTCCAAGAGGGCTCCCAAAACCGGAGCGCTCCCAGTGGGCCCCCAGGGAGGCCCCGAGGGGCCAAAATCATGAATTGTCCGTCGGTGTTTGCCGGATTTCAGCTGTCTCGCCTTTTCGGCCTCCCGACGTTCCAAGAGGCTCCCAAGAGGGCGGGAAGATGGCTCAAGAAGCCCCCAAGAGGGCTCCAGAAGCCCCCAAGAGGGGGAATTCGAATTGAGTTTTCGAGCCCTTCCTCCAAAGGTGGCCTCCGAGACTGCCAGAAGGCCCACAAGAAACATCCAGAGGCCCCGAGGACCCCCCAAACAAGGCCCCAAGCGGTCCCCAAGGGGTCCCACGAGGCCCCAAAAATGCCCCTGCGAGCACGCAGACAAGTGCCAACGATGCTACTATGAGCCGGCGGAATGAGCGAAGCGATCCGCCGCCTCACTGGTTACGAGGCGTCCAAACTGCCTCCAAGAGGCCCCCGAGAAGCCTCCCACGAGATCCCAACGAACATCAAATAGGCTTCACACCCACAACCCAGGCACGGTGGCGGGATGGGCCGAAGGCAATGAGATCCGCCGCCCCCTGTCGCTTCAGCAAAGGGGTGCCCGGCGTGCCAAACCCGATCGGTTTTGGTTTTGGTTGTTTTTCCAAAAGAACTCTCCCAGTGGGCTCCGGCGCGTCCCGCCGGGGCCGCGGAAGGCCCAGAAACGAGCTCAACGACTGCAAAAAATCCTCCAAGATGGCTCGAGATGGCCTCCCAGACGCCCAAGATGGCCTCCAAGACGGCTCAGATGTCCCCAAGATGCCGCCAAAACGGCCCAAGATGCACCCAAGACGGCCGTAGATGATGTCAAGATTGCCCACGACTGCCCAAGAGTCCCCCCAGAGGCCCCGAAGACGGCCCAAGAGGCCTCCAAGAGATCCTCCAGGAAGGCTCGCCGAGGCCAAAATCATTGATTTTCCTAAGGTTTTTCAAAGATTTTGGTATTTACGCCTTTTCGGCCTTCCGACGGCCCCAGGTGGCCCAAGAAGTCCCCAAGATCGTCCCAAGATCGCCCAAGAGGCCTCCAAGATGGCCCCGTGACGGCCCAAGAGGCGCCCGAGACGGCCCCAAGACGGCCCAAGAGGCCTCCAAGACGCCGAAGATGGTCTCCAAGATGGCCTCCAAGACGGCTCAGATGGCCCCAAGATGCCGCCAAGACGCCGAAGATGCACCCAAGACGGCCCAAGAGGCTTCCAAGAGCTCCTCCAGGAGGGCCCGAAGAGGCCCAAATCATTGATTTCCCTCAGGTTTTTGAAAGATTTTGGCATTTGCGCCTTTTCGGCCTTCCGACGGCCCAAGACGGCCCAAAAGGCCCTTAAGATCGCCCCAAGACCGCCCACGAGGCCTCCAAGATGGCCCCGTGACGGCCCAAGAGCCTCCCAAGAGAGCCCCAAGACGGCCCAAGAGCCCTCCAAGACATCCTCCAAGAAGGCCCGAAAGGGTCAAAATGGCCTCCAGACGGCCAAGATGACTTTCAAGATGCCCACGTGTTCCCCGAAGGCTTTCCAACCCGATTCGGGGAACACATGGTTCGATAGCTTGGCAGGTCTGGCCGCAACGTTCGGCCACATAGGCGCTTCCAAAAAGGCAGGGGGCGGCGGTGATTCGCCGTAGGCGTCTTAGATCCGCCACCCCCTGTCGATTCATCGCAGGGGTGCCTGGCGTGCTGAACCCTTTCGGTTTGGGTTTTCGTTTTTTCCCAAAAGAACTCCCCCTGGGGCTTCGGCCCGTCCCGCTGGCCAACCAGAAAGATCTTCCGGCTGGGAGCCGTTTGCAAAGGGTTTTTCCTGCTCCAGACGGCTCCACGACGGCCCAAGAGGGCCTCCAAGACGCCTCCAAGATGGCCAACATGGCATCCAAGACGACTAAGATGGCCCAAGATGCCTCCAAGACGGCTAAGATGGCCCCAAGATGTTTCCAAGACGGCCCACGATACACCCAAGATGGCCTAAGATAGCCTCAACATGGCCCAAGACGGCCCAAGAGGCCCAAAAGAGGTCTCCAAGACAGCCCAAGAGGCCTCCGAGAGGTCCTCCAGGAAGGCCCGAAGATACCAAAATCATTAATTGCCCTTACGTTTTTGAAGGATTCTGGCAATTGCTTCTTCTCGGCATTCCGACGGCCCAAGAGGCCCCCAAGATCGCCCACGATCGCCCAAGGGGTCTCCAAGATGGCCCCATGACGGCCCAAGAGGCCCCCAAGAGGGCCCCAAGAAGGCCCAAGAGGCCTCCAAGACGCCCAAGATGGCCTCCGAGGCGGCTAAGATGGCCCAAAGATGCCTCCAAGACGGCCCAAGATGCACCCAAGACGGCCTGAGATGGCCTCGGACGGCCCAAGAGGCCCCAAGAGGCTTCAAGACGGCCCAAGAGGCCTCCAAGAGGTCCTCCAGGAAGGCCCGAAGAGGCCAAAATCATTGATTGTCCTTACGCCTTTGAAGGATTTGGGCAGTTGCTTCGTTTCGGCATTGACGGCCCAAGAGGCCCCCAAGATCGCCCACGACGCCTCCAAGGTGGCCCCATGACGGCCCAAGACGCCTCCAAGGCTGCCCCAAGAGGGCCCAAGAGACGGCCAAAATGGCTTCTAAGACGGCTAAGACGGCCCCAAGATGCATCCAAGACGGCCCAAGATGCACCCAAGACGGCCTAAGATAGCCTCAAGATGGCCCAAGACGGCCCAAGAGGCCCCCAAGAGGCCTCCAAGACGGCCCAAAAGGCGTCCAGGAGGCCTTCCAGGAGGGCACGAAGAGGCCAAATTCATTGATTGCCTTTAGGTTGTTGGAAGATTGTGGCATTTGCTTCTTCTCGGCATTCCGACGGCTCGCGGCGGCGCAAGAGGCCCCCAAGATCGCCCAAGAGGCCTCCAAGATGGCCCCATGACGGCCCAAAAGGCCCACAAGACGGCCCCAAGAGGGCCCCAACACGGCCCAAGAGGCCTCCAAGACGCCCAGCATGGCCTCTTAGAACCCCTGATATGCCCCAAGAGGGCCCAAAGACGACCCAGACAGGCCCTCAAGACGGCTTCCGACGGCGCCAGACAAGCCAGGAACGTCTCAGGACGGCCAAAGAGGCCCCCAAGAAGCCCCCAAAGGCCCCCAACAACCTTCAAGAGGCCCCTAGGAAGCTCCCAGGAGGCCCCAAGAGTGCCCCAAGAGGCGCCCAAGAGGCCTCCTCCTCCTCCTCCTCATCATCATCCTCCTCCTCCTCTTCCTCCTCCTCCTCCTCTTCCTCTTCCTCCTCCTCCTCCTCCTCCTCCTCCTCCTCCTCCTCCCCCTCCTCCCCCTCCTCTTTCCTTTTCCCTTCCTTTAGAGGCGGCCCCCGAGGGAACCGCCCCAGCACGAGTCCCACGAGGTCAGCCACGATTGGAGCCAGCAGCGGGTGGCGCTACTGCCACTTCCGCCACGGCGCTGGGCTCCGCGGCAGTCCTGCCCGCCTCGGGCGGGGCAGGCCCGCGAGAGCGAACGGGCGCAGCAGGGGCGACCACCCCGCGCGCGCGGCAGAACACCTCGGGACACACGATCTCGCAAGCGACCGAGCGGAGGCCCTCCACCCAACCCAACTCCCGAGGCTCCCGCGGAGGGAAGACAGGAAAGGGGCGAGGGAGGAGGGATCCCGAGGAGGGGTCTTTGCCCTTACGCAGTGCCTCCAGAGAGCGGCGGCCCCAGTCCGCGGGAGGGCCACAGGGCCTGCCGGTCTTGAGCACCTGCGGGGCTCCATGCGCCCCGCAGCGCGAGCACCAGACCACTCCTTCGGTGGGCCCACCAACCCACCACAAGCGATGGGACGGGTGGGCACGCGACAAAATATCAGGAACGCCAGGGCAAGGCCGAGAGGACAGCCTTGCAGCGATACATCCCCGATCGGCCGCAGGAGACGCACCCCCATCGCCCACGGACAAGCATGACATGACGGCCCCGAGGGTCAGAGACCAAGCCAAGCGGATCAAAACGGACCCTGAGCACCTTCGGCCGGACAACGTCAGGAAAATCCGCGAGCGCCAGATGCTGCAGGATCCGCCCCGTCCAATAAGCAACGCGACGGCTAGCCCACCAGGCCAAAGAGCGCTTGTGGGCCCAGTCTTCGTCCCTGGGATGAGCCCTGGCCCCTCGCTTAGCGAACTCGTCCGCCAGCACGTTGCCACGAAAATGAAGCCAGGGCACGCCCCGTCTCTGGGCGTCGGGCCAGCTTTTGCGAGACGTAGCACCGCGAACCGAGACCTCGTCGGCCCCCAGGTCCTGCAACTGAAACCCAATCCGATCCCAGACTTCGGAATAGAGGTGATCCGGGCGCACACAACGAGCCTTTCCCGCAGCCACCCCGTCGACGATCGCATAGCAATCGGCAACGACCGTGCTGGGCGCAGCCGCAAGAGACAGGCACTGGAAAAAAACGCCCACAGCTCAGCGAGGCCTATCTCCTGCAAAGCCGTGGGGAGAGATCCGAAACACGCTCCTTGCGAGTTGCCATGCTGATCGACCGAGACCACCGCCCAACCTCCTCCCGAGCAAAACGGAAGATCGGGGTCGAGGATGCCCCCGTCAATAGCCACAGTGATTCTGAAGACGCCTCCCGCCAGCGGCCCGTCTGAAACAACAAGGCCAGACTGATCGGGAGGCGGTTGCAATCGTAGCTTGGAACCGACAAGGCAACGGAACAGAAGAGCATCGTCCTCGGCGCACGCCGACTCTGCCTGGGACACGGCGTCGAGACCGAGGCTGTCTCGCACACTCTGAGGGGGGAGAAAAACAACGAAACAACCCGTGCGCGGTGTCACCCGCCTCCCGGCCACAGACCTTGCAGGTCGCGGACCCAGCAGCACGCGAATGGAACAGGCGATGCTGCGCCCACAGCCCTCCAGCGACATGCGAGGCGAGGCAGGCAGCTTATTGCGAAGGCCTTACGGCCGGTGCCGCCGACCCTGAATGGCGACGACGACGACGACGACGACGAGCGCTCTTGGGGGCCTCTTGGGGGTAGTTTGTGGGCCTCTTGGGAAGGTCTTAGGGGTCGCTTGGAAGCCTCGTGGGGGCTTCTTGGGGCTTCCTGCGAGGCGAGGCAGGCAGCTCATTCTTCAAACCCTTCTCGAAACAGCTGGGCCCAGGCCTGCTTCACAGGCTCGAGCATGGGAGGGCCTAGCAACGATTCGAGGCCCGTCGAGCCCGCCAGCCCCATCCATAAGCACACGCTCGGTACCCAGGTCTACAAGCTTGCCCAACGTGCCAGGCCAAACATTCAGCAGCTCGATCAACGCACCCCCCGCCGCCCCCCACCGGTCCCACCCGGGAGCCGTCCAGCCTAGGCGAGACAGAGTGGCCAAGACGGCCGAACAGGGTCCTATGACGCTGCTACAGAGGGCCTCGCAAGCCTTGCCGAAGGTCCCAGCCATAAACGCAGGCGAAAACCACTGCTCAAGAACCGCACGGCCCCAAAACTGAAACGGCAGCTCGTTGGCCGCATAAGCGGGATCCGTTTTGGGGACCGCCGACAACGCAAACTGCAACGTGCGAGACCGCCCCGCAGCAGGGCCGAAAATAGCCGAGGCCGAGGTGGCCCTGAAACTCTCGAGGACTCTGGTGGAGACCCCCGTGACTCTGGCACCATAAAAAGCAGCGGCGGTTTTTCCAGGCTTGAATAGCTTGCTCAAGCCCTTGCGAGCGGACCTAAGCAGACGAAAACGACGGACCCTACGCATGATAGAGCACAGCCCACGCGCCCGGGCGGCCCGACTAGGCCTGCCCAGCGAAAAATCCACGCCAAGGCTTTCAACGCCATGAGCCCCTTGGAAGTTCCACGCCCGCAACCTGGCAATCACGCCTTTGGTGGCTTTCCTCGAAGACGACGCAAGCTGGCACTTCTCACGAGACACCCTCAGCCCTTCGAGCTCCAGTCGGGTGCAGAGGTCGACCGTGCCTCTAGACAGCGCGCGCGCCGCGCGGTCTTCTCGCCCTGTGCTAGACAGCGCGCAATCGCCTACCGCCAAATACGCAGCGAGCGCGGCCCCTCGCAGCACCTCGCCCAACACGGGCAGGGGGAACATCCGAAGCAACGTCGCGGCGAAAGCGCAGCCCGCGATGATCCCCTGGGAAATCAGAAGAGCGCCCTGGGAGATGAAGACGCCAACTTGCAGGGCCCTCGGCCCCGAGCACACGATGACGAGGAGAGCCAGCCTTCGAAGGTTGAAATGGAGGTCCCCGTCGCAGAAGCCGAACGTGGGAGAACCATCTCGTAGGCCTTCTGGAGGTCCACACGGGCGCTCGCTGAGGCCTGACGGTTGGCCTTGGCCCACTCAGCCACGAACGGTTGCCGCCACGCCGCCCGCTCGCAAGACTTGCCCCTGATGCCGAAGGCCCAGTCCCGCGGAAACGCCCCACACACACACACACACACACACACACACACACACACACACACACACACACACACACACACACAGACACACACACACACACACACACACACACACACACACCACACTGCACAGCATAGCCCCGTCGAAGAGCCACAAGAATACGGCAGAACGTGGTGGGAAACCCTATCGGTCTGCGCCCTCCTTCGGGCTTCTGAAAAGTATAATTTTCCAAAGCTGAAACGGAAACGCCATCAACTCTTCGATCTTCCAGAGCACCATCCCCAGACAGGCGGGGCCTTTGTCGGCGAGCAGCTGGAGGACGCGCGGGTGCCAGCCATCAGCCCCCACTGCCGTCCATCGTTTGAAGCCTTTGAGAACATCGCGAAGCCTGTCGGGGCTGCGGGGCTCATCTATCGCAGGGGGGCCAAGCCCTTGAATGCGCGTGGGAACTTCCTGAATCCTTGACGCTTCCTCCTCGGACGACCTCCAGCCCAAACTGGATCTCCAATCAGACTCCACATCCCCGGGGAGGGCGTCCGCCCCAGCGGGCGCTCCGTCCTGGCACTCCGAGGCCTCGCCGGGGATCCACTCGGTCGGCTGGCGGGCGATGCGATGAGCGACCCCACCTCCATGACGCGCGGCTCGAGCAACGGCCACCCTCCAGCCCTTGGCCCTCTGCGCGGCGAACTTGCCCCCGAGAGTGCGCACCACTGAGGTGAGGTGTTGAATGACGTCAGAGAGGTCTAGCTCTGGACCCAAGCTCCGCGCCGACAACCACGCCCGAAAAGGCCACCCACACGGCGCAGGCACGCAGCTGACCAGCCCAAGAGAAGCTTCTGATAGAGATTCCGCGCGTCCAGGGAGTCCGACTGACCACGATTCACCAAACATTGAAGCTCCTGAAGACGGTGCAACATCGTTCTCCAAGCTCTAGCCTCGGCAGAGGCCCCGGGATAAGCCCCCCCCCCCCTGACTTTCGCAAAACCGAACGACGAACCACAGTAGCCCCACGGCCCCTGCCCGAGTGCAACTTCGCTTCCGATGCCGACTGGCCGCGAAGCAGGGACAGCTCTGCCTCTGCCTGGTCACAAAACGCGAGGCAACCGTTGGCGAGGTCTCCTGAGGTGGAGACGGAGTCTAAGCCCTGGCTGACGCGATTCCAATCCAGTCCCTCCAGACGCGGCCCCTAAGGAAGATCCAAAGAGAACTGTTTGGGCAACCTGTACGATGGGAGCTGAACCGACGAGGGAGCCCCAGACAACCGCATTTGCACAGCCCAGCGCGGGCTAGTGGTCACATCATGAGGAGACCACGGAATGATCCAGCGCGCGCCACTTAGATCCCGATCCCCTGCACGCGTAGATCACAGGCGCCACTGTGGCGGCCCCCAGCGAGGCCGCCCACCCAGATCCCAGGAGCTCCGCGGGTCCATGGGCGCATAGGGATGGGCTCCCCGAGCCCGAGGCGCGGCCTGACAGCGACCGCAACTCCGCTCGAGAGGCTTCCACCCGTGGCACGGCTGGGCGCCACAGTAGCCTTTCAGCCGAGGCGACCTAGCGAGGCCTCTGCCACGGCCAGCGGGGGCGACCGCTATCTCCTGCAGCAGCACCACGTCGCCCTCGGCCTCGGCCTGCAGAAAGTGCCGGCAGCTGCGCCAGCTCGCGGCGTTGCATGTAGTGAACGCCCAGCTGCGAGTAGCTCCCGAACACGAGCGTCGCGGCCGCCCTGCGCCCTCCGAAGCAACCACAGACGGCGGCGCGGAGGGAGACGGGCGGCGCCGCTCGCCTCCGAGGGAGCTACCCCCGCTGCCGCCCTGCCTTGGCCGCACCCCCTCCAGCGCGGCCCGCCGCGGGGGGGAGGGGCGAGGCGGTCTCGGCCAGGTCAGCCGCGCGGGAGCGGATGCGGCGACGGACGGGTCCAGCGGCCACGGCACCTCCGATCGCCGCTTCCGCCGCCTCCTGAGCTCGTTGGCTGAGCTCGAGTCCGGCGATCGCCGCCGCCTTGCGCCTGACCTCCTTGGCCACCTGATCGTCACCAGGCAGCTCGGGGAACTGGGGCGAAACCAGGTCAGGGCCCGCATCGACGAGCCCCACGTCCACGTCGCAGTCGCCCGCGGGCTCGTCCCAGCTCGCACCTGCAGGATGCCCATATTGTATCTGAGGTCTGGCGGCCTGCGAGCCCGCTGCCACAGGTGCCAAGCCGACCCGCTCGGGGCCAGCCTGCGGGGCCGCGGCCACGGGGGGGGCAGCGCCCGTTGCCAGGCCGCCCGCAGGCACCAAGGTGGACAGCACCTGCTGGACGGCCCCCAGCGCCTGGGCGAGCTGCGCCGCATTGTCACCCTGCGCCGCCAGGGCGCCGACCACGCCATCAAGGGCTTCGTGGGCCGCTTGCAGCTGGGCGGGGGGGCAGGCAGGCTGCGGGCCCGCCAGGGCGCCGACCCGAGCCCGCGCCTCGGCGCGCTTGTCCTGGAGCTCCTGCAACTCATCCTCGACCTCGACGACGCGGGCGATGGCCTCGTGCGCCGCAGCCTGGGCCTTGTCGAGCCTGGCGCGCGCCGCCAGCAGCTGCACGGACAAGGCGCCCACGTCCTGCGAGGCCCTGCACCGCAACCATGACGGGCTCGGCCAGGCCAGCGGCAGCCATGGCTCGACGATGGAGGAGTTTGCCCCGCTGGGACTGGGACAAAGAGGGCATGAGTGCGCGGAAGGTGTCGTCGTCAAGTTGGAGCCAGGACGCAAACTCTTCTTCGGACAGCACACGCATATTCCAGACACCCACAGGAGGACGAGGGCCCACCACGTCAGGCGCCTTGGGCTTGGGCGTGCCGCAGAGGTAGCACGTGCGCCCCCACTCATAGTTGTCCTTGACCTGGCACCGCCCGTCGGCACACGCCCAACAGTCACGCCGCCAGCCTCCACCATCACCTTCGCTGCCTTTTTTAGGCTTACCCATGAATCAGCGGCAGGCCCGCTGCACTCGACGAAACACTGGGCCCCAGCAGCGCGGAGCTCGACTGGGGTTGCAAGAAACCGGATGCTAGCCTCGGACCAGAGGTATCCACGCTGTGTCCGAGGGCCAGAAGCATTTTGAGCCAAAATGGCTACGGAACCTCCTCCTACTCCTCCTCCCCCCCCCCTCCATTGGTTCAAGCTGCGTTCCCCCGCTTTCTCTGCTGCCTTTTCGCCCATGGCCGGCGGCGCTTCGCTGGCGGCCCGGAGGCGGCGGCACTAGGGAGGGCTGGAACGGCATGGCTACGGGACGCGCCTTGGCAAGGCCGCCTTCGGGGGGGCCGCTGCGGGGCGCCGCGGCAGCGCGGGCTGCCGCTGACAACCTGGCCAAGCGTCTTTCGAAGGAGCTCCCGGAGGCGCGGAAGGAGCGCCAGTTCCTGCAGGACGCTTTCGCGTCGGCCATCGCGGACGGGGACATCGGCGACGGGGCCCCGGCGCTGGCCCCCGCGCTGAGCGACCTGGCCAATGGCCGCAGGCCCTCGGGTTTGCGCCGACTGCGGAGGAACGTGGCGCCCCACGCGGTGGCAGAGGGCATGGACCGCATCGCCACGCCTGGCGGGCCGCCCTTGAGGCGCGCTGCCAAAGGGGCCAGGCTGGACAACCTGGCAGCGTTCAGGGAGCCCCCCGTGGAGTGCATCGTCGAGGTGCGTTGCGCCGAGGCGCCTGTGAAGTCCGCGGTGGGGCCGACGGTTTGAAACCTTGCCGCCCCAGTGTTCGCGCCTGGTGCTTTGCCCACGGCGTCGTGTGGCAGTCCGCCGATGAGCAGGTGAACGCGCTGCTGCAGGCGCTGGCTGCGGCCGCTCCCGCGTGCGGGGCCCACCCCCCCGACACGGTGCATGCTGAGGGCGGAGGCGCGCCTGCTGACCTGCAGCCCGCAGCGCTGCTGGAGCAGCAGGAGATGCCACCTGTGCCGCTCGCCGCGGCGCCGAGCGTGGACGGACCCGTTTGCCACGATGGCGAGGTGGAGGCCGAGCTTCCTCATGGAGATGGAGTTCATGAAGGTTCGGCCGTCTTCGAGGTCGACGACGGCTTCGCATATTCTTTCGTCTTCGACGGTCGGGACTGCGAGAGCAGTGCTGAGCTCGAGGATGAGGCTGCGGACGAGCGGTTGCTCCAGGACCTCGAGGTTCCTAAATGACCAGGCCGAGCTCTACGAGTTGCTGGAGGAGACGGGGGCGGAGCAGCATGTCCTCGACGCTCAGCGGGCGGCCGTGGAGGATGCCTCTGCGGCCCTGGAGGCGGCTGTGCGAGGCGCGGCCGCGCGGCCAGGCTGAGCTGGCGGCGGCCCTCGCCCCCCGCCCCCCCCCCCCCCCCTCCCCCCTCGGCAGCGCCGCGAGTGTCGGCGCGGACGGAGGCGGGCTCTTCTCTCGTTCTCTTCTCTCTCCCTCTATGGGCAGTGCAACCCTCCTCCTCCTCCTCCTCCTCCTCCTCCTCCTCCTCTTCCTCCTCCTCCTCCTCCTCCTCCTCCTCCTCCTCCTCCTCCTCCTCCTCCCCTCCTCCTCCTCCTCCTCCCCCCTCCTCCCTCCTCCTCCTCCTCCTCCTCCTCCTCCTCCTCCTCCTCCTCCTCCTCCTCTCCTCCTCCTCCTCCTCCTCCTCCTCCTCCTCCTCCTCCTCCTCCTCCTCCTCCTCTCCTTCTCCTCATGTCCTCCTCTCCTCTCCTCCTCCTCCTCCTTCCTCCTCCTCCTCCTCTCCTCCCCCTCCCCCTCCTCCTCCTCCTCCTCTTCCTCCTCCTCCTCCTCCTCCTCCTCCTCCCTCCTCCTCCTCCTCCTCCTCCTCCTCCTCCTCATCCTCCTCCTGCGCCTCCTCCTCCTCTTTGTTTTTCCTCCTCCTCCTCCTCCTCCCCCTCCTCCTCCTCTCCTCCTCCTCCTCCTCCTCCTCCTCCTCCTCCTCCTCCTCCTCCTCCTCCTCCTTTTCTTGCTCCCCCACGCTTTCCCCGAAGTCTTTCCAAACCGACTCGCGGAACAATTGGCCCGATAGTTTGGCCAAGCTCTGGCCCAGCTGTCGGCCACAGAGGCGCCTCCAAAGGGGCAGGGGGCGGCGGTGATTCGCCGTAGGCGTCTTTGATCCGCCGCCCCTTCTTGATTCATCACAATGGTGCCCGGCGCGCTGAATCCGTTCGCTTTTGGTTTTGGGTCTTGTTCCAAAAGGACTCCCCCTGGGGGTTCGGCCGATCCCGCCGGCCACCCGGAAGGGCGCGCAGTAGATGGTTGCACATGGTTTTTCGACTCCAGACGGCTCCAAGATGGCCTACAAGACGGCCAAGATGGCCCAAGATGGCCTCCAAGTTCGCCCAAGATGGTCCAAGATGGCCTCGAAGACGGCCCAAGAGAGTCCAGGATGTTTCCAATTTCACATAAGAAACACTCAAGACGTCCCAAGACGGCCCCAGAGGCATCCAAGAGGCCTCCAAGACGGCCCAAGAAGCATCGAAGAGGTCCTCCAGGTGTCTCAAGGACGGCCCGAAGAGGTTAAATTCATTGATTGGCCTTAGGTTTTTGAAGGAGTTTGGCTTGTGCTCTTTTTCGGCCTTCAGACGGCCCGAGACGGCCCAAGAGACCATCAAGATCGCCCCAAGAGTGCCCAAGAAGCCTCCAAGACGCCCCAGGACGGCCCAAGAGGCCCCCAAGACAGCCCCAAGACGGCCCAAGAGGCCCCCAAGAAGCCCCAGATGGCCTCCAAGACTGCCAAGATGGCCTCCAAGATGCCTCCAGGACGGCCAAGATGGCCTCCTAGACGGCCAAGATGGCCCCAAGGTGCACCCAAGACGGCCCAGGATAAGATTGCCCAGAAGGCCCGCACGAGGCCTCCAAGACGGCCCAAGAGCCCTCCGAGCCGTCCTCCAGGAAGGCCCGACAGGGTTAAAATCATTGGCTTGTTTGAAGAATTTTGGCTTTTGCCGCTTTTCAGCTCTCCGACGGCCCAAGCGGTCCCCAACATCGACCCAAGAGCACCCAAGAGGCCTCCAAAATGGCCTGACAGCCCAAGAGGCCCCCAAGACGGCCCCAAGAGGGCCCCAAGACAGCCCAATAGGCTCCCAAGAAGCCCCAGATGGCCTCCAAGACTGCCAAGATGGCCTCCAAGATGCCTCCAGGACGGCCAAGATGGCCGGCCGTCAAGACGGCTAAGATGGCCCGAAGGCGCACCCAAGACGGCCCAAGATGGCCTCAAGATGGCCTAAGACAGCCTTATAGGCCCGCACGAGGCCTCCAAGACGGCCCAAGAGCCCTCCAAGACGTCTTCCAGGAAGGCCCGAAAGGGCCAAAATCATTGAATTGTTGCACTGGGGGCTTCAAGGATTGTGGCTTTTGCTCCTTTTCAGCTCTCCGACGGCCCAAGAGGCCTCCAAGATGGCCCCATGACAGCCCAAGAGGCCCCCAAGACGGTCCCGAGAAGGCCCTAAGACGGCCCAAGAGGCCCCCAAGACGCCCAAGATGGCCTCCAAGACGGCCAAGATGGCCTCCAAGATGCTTCCAAGACGCCCAAGACGGCCTCCAAGACAGCGAAGATGGCCCCAAGATGCACCCAAGACGGCCCAAGATGGCCTAAGACAGCCTTTTAGGCCCGCACGAGGCCTCCAAGACGACCCAAGAGTCCTCCAAGACGTCCTCCAGGAGGTCCGAAAGCTCGGAAACCACCTGGTCCGGTAGCTCGCCCGACTCGGTGTTCCCCGAAGGCTTTCGAAACCCACTCGGGGACATCGTGGCCCGATAGCTTGGGCAAGCTCAAACCCAACTTTCTGCCACGCAGGCGCTTCCAAAAAGGCAGGGGGCGGCGATGATTCGCCGTCCAGTCAACCCGCATAGCAAGGATGGGCAACCTTCCCAAGGGTACCCTTACATCCTTGCCTCCTCGGCCCATCCTTGGCCACCTTCGTTGGCCGCGCCCCGCTCGGAAATCTTCGAGATGGGCGTCCAAGGCCCTTGCACCCTTACCGCGCATCCTTGCTATGCGGGTCGGCCGTATGCGTCTTCGGTAACTCTTCGGGGGCGACGACCGAGACTCAGAGGGGTAGCGAGAGGACCTGAGGACACGCCCACTCCGTGCCCAGAGGCACGGTGGCGGATTTGGAGCCCGATCCAGGCGTTGACACACAGGGTATATCGGCATCCCCGCCGTCCTTTATCAAAAGCCAGACGAATTGGTCGCGGGGTGCCCGCGCATGATCCAGACGCTGCCGCAATGTGTATGTTGCATTGTTTTTGACAGGGGTGGTGGGCTTGCGAGCAGCAGGCAATATGCTGGCATCCCCGCCGTCCCTGCCACAAACGCGTGCAAAGTGATCGCTGGGCGCCGACGCATGATCCAGATTGTGTCTCAGAGTATATGCTGCACTGATTTTAGAAAAAAAGGATGCGGGGGGGAACATGGTTCTGGGTTTGCCCCAGGTCGCGGGTGGGGGAGAGGATGCACATTAATGAGGATAAGCGATAAACCCTCCCCGAAGGGGGAGAAGGGTGGAGGATGGAAGAGGGAACGCCTTGCCGGTGAGATTCTCCGCGTGCGGAGGAGGAGTTGCGGGCTCAGTGGTTGCCGAAGGCAGCGGTCGTTGGAAAGGGATCCCGACTGCGCTGCTCGATGGTGATGATGATGCTAATGATGGTGGTGACGGTGATGATGACGCTAATGATGGTGGCGGTGGTGGTGGTGTTGGTGAGGGTGATGTTGGTGATGTTGATGTTGATGATGATGGACATGATGATGATGCTGATGATGCTGATGATGATGGTGATGGTGAGGGTGATGATGATGGTGATGATGATGATGCTGATGATGATTATGATGGAACTGCTGATGATGATGGTGATGATGATGCTGGTGATGGTCGTGGTGGTGGTCGTTGTGGTGATGATGATGGCGGTGGTGCGGTTGATGATGATGGTGATGATGATATGTTCGTCATCATCGTGTTGGACAGAGCGTTGCTTCGAAAAGTTGGAAAGGAGGAAGAGGGGCTTGGTATGTGTTTGACGTATGGGTGGCCTCCGGTGGGGGGCTCTTCGTGGCCACGGCCAGACGCAGCTCGAAAGGGTCCAGGACGGTGTCCAGGGGGGATCCCGGCCGGGGCATTGGTTTTGAAGGAGCTGGAGGGTTCTGAACGGACATGGACCCTCCAGGGAAGAGCATAGTGGTTCTAGACGAGCATGGTGGTTCTTAACGAGCATGGTTGTTCTGGACGAGCATGGTGGTTTTGAACGAACATGGCTTTGAAGGAGCATGGCGGTTCTGAACGAACATGGTGGTTGCGAACGAGCATTGAACCCAGTGTACCTTCTCTTCCCTTCACCCTCAAGGGGGCGGAGGTAGAGGAAGAGGTGGAGGAGAAGGAGAGGGAGGAGGAGGAGAATTGGGGGAGGACGCCTTTCCTTCGCCCAAGCTGAGGCAAACCCTCCTCGCCCTGCCAAGCCACGTCGCCCATTCGAACCAAGCTTCCGCTCCCTGGCGCCATGAGCCGCACCATGCCTCCGAATGGAAGAGTGACGAAGAAGGCAGAAAAGAGGAAGGAGGGGACTGGAGAAGGGAGAGGGCGAAGCGGGGAAAGTCAGAACGTGGAACGAGTTTTGCCCTTGACAGTGCATGAGGGCGGGGGTCCGATCCCAGTCCACCCGTTCCAGCTCAGTCCTCAAACTCCCTCTCACCCCCCGGGCGGCCAAGACGGAGCGAGGCCCCCCGTTCACCGCGTTGGGTCGGCGACGTGAGCCGAGCCCGATGTCCTTTGAACCCTCCGTTGGCCCCGCTCGTGGCAAGCAGCCCTGCAAAAGAAACACCACACACCGCTCACTGTTGCGTAACAACGGAACGCTGTGCCTTAGGGAGGAAATCAAGAAAAAGAGAGCAAACAAAAAAACAATAAAAAAAAATGTTGCGCAATAACGAAAGATGGCCGATAACGAAAGACCCCCCGCCTGGCAGCGCTTCGGAGCGGCACTTGGGTCTGGGAGTGCCCTGCGGTACGGTATAGGTTCGTGTCGCGTCGACCTGATAGCAATCCAGTCGCGGGCGTTCAAGGTTGAAAGCCGCTGGTGGCCCAGAATCGGCCAATATGGAAGGATCCGGCGATCGAAAAACCGCTTATCGTTCAAGGTTGAACTAGACACGCGGTGTCAGAATCCAAAGCTGGGGTCTTCACGACACGAACTTGCCGTACATATCAAATTGCGTTGCCGAGCATATTCGTTGTTTTGATTTAGGAATCTGCTCGGCAGCGTTGCGGCGTCGCAGTGCTATCACGACGCTTCCTGCGGGGGCTTTTCGGTGCCTCTTGGGAGACTTCTTGAGGTTGGGCTCCGGAGGCCGTCCGAGTGTGGGGTGCCTGGCGGTCTTGGGATCCTCTTGGGGGATTTGGGGCCGTCTTGGGCTGGTCTGAGGCTGTATTGGTACTGCCTTGAGTTAGCGATTCCCTAATTGGGCGTGCCTGAGGGTTTTTTTTCTGTTCTTGAAGAAGAACCAGAGTCTTCGAGTACAAAAGAACCCCTAGCCACACTAACACGATGAAGACGTGGCCTCACTGAGGTCCCAGCCTTCGCATCAGGGCTAATTATTCTGGGCGGCCTGGTCTGATGCATCTGCAGACTGGACCCCCCATCCCTCATGTGTTTGGCCTTCCTAACTTAGGCCCCCGCCCAATGGGTTCGGGGTCGTTTTTTGGTTCATCACAGTGGGTGCCAGGCCTGCGCCGGCCGGCCTCCCTTTCGGGTTGCCTGGGTTGCCCAGTTGCCCCGGTTATGCCCGGGTGGCCCGGGAGGCCCGGGTGGTCCCGTTGCCCGGGTTGCCCGGGTTGCCCAGGTTGCCCAGGTTGCCCGGTTGCCCGGTTGCTGGGGCTGCCCGGGTTGCCCGGTGGTCGGGAGCGGAAAAGAGGGGGGTGGTGACTAGGGGGGGGTGGATTTCATGGCGCGGGCCATGATTTTTCCTCAGATTTCATGGCGCCTCTTCTTATTTCATTACGTCCCTGGCCCCCCCGCTGGGCCGCGCACATGCCGCCGGTCATGATTTGCACCCCCCCCTCTTGGACACCCCCCTCTTGGCCGCTCCCGAGGTGGTCTGGTTGCCCGGTTGCGAAGCCATTCTGAGCAACGCCAAGCAATGCCAAGCATTCCCAGGCAATGCCAAGCAATGCCAAGCGATGCCAAGCAATGCCAAGCAACGCATCGCAAGGCAATGCAATGCCAGTCCATGCACGCCCATGTGGTCCAATGCGAAGCAATGTCAAGCCATGCCAGGCAATGTCAAGCTATGCAGTGCAGAGCAAAGCAAAGAAATGCCAAGCAACGCACAGCAATGCCAAGCAACGCTACGCAGTGCCAGGCAATGCCAGGCAAAGCAAACCAATGTAAATCAGTGCTTTCATTGCGTATTCACTTGGCCAGACAGCTTTCTCTCCCAATGGGGGTTGCGCTGGGTTCATCGACACTTATGGCTGGCAGCGTCTTAAGTGGTCGTTCTCGCCTAAAGGTATCCTTGGTTGTGAAGAAACCAGTGGTGCGACGGCGCCCCCCAGAGGCGGCGACCAGCGTTGCTCGGGCAACTTGGTCTTGGTCCCTGGGTGCAACACCGCTCCCAAGAGGCGACGCTCAGCGGTGGTCGAGTTCCTCTGCCTTGGTTCATTGCTGCAATCAAAGCAAAGCAGTGCTAAGCAATGCTTCGCATTGCGTTGCGTTATTAAGCAGTGCTCGTAACTGCTGTGAACTTTTCTAGGAGAAAGAAGACCCCTAAGTGGGGTCGCGCTGGGATCATTTTGTCGTGTCTTTCGCTACCAGGGCTTCCCTGGGAGCTCAGCGGGAGCCTTGTGTTCAGACCGGTTTGAAGAGTCGTCCTCAGGCCGCCTGGGGCCAGATTTGGACCGTATTGGGGCCGTGTTGATTAGGGTCCCGCCTCTAGCGTATCAGGCCACTTCTCGCGATGAGTCGCGGGTATGGCTCCGTGGGGGCGTCTGGGGTTGCACGCCTCCTCCTCCTCTGCTCATCAGGGGTCGAACCAAACGGTGCTTGGGCGATCTCGTGGGCCATTTTCGCTTCGACTTCGTTTCGCAGCAGAGGCGGAGTGAAGACAGAGCGAGGGACAGGCGGATTTAAGACAGCCCAGGGGGGAAGTGAGAGGAGGAGGAGGATGAGGAGGAGGAAAAGGAGGCGGAGGAGGAGGAGGAGAACATCACGAAAGACCAAAAACAGTGTTTAGCTCGAGCCCCCGCCTCGGACTCGTCGCAGTGTCATTGCTCGTCGTCTGCCCCTCATTGCACACAGCGTGTGCTGGGGCTCTGCGACCGGCTGAAAAGGCTGTCGGCGTGACGGAGAGGAAGTGGAAGGAGGGGGAAAAACACTCACAGACACAATCAATCGTCGATTCCAGAGAAAATATGGGAAAATATGGGAAGTGGGGGGAAGACAACAAACCAGAAAATATTGGACAATATGGAGGATCCAGTTATTGTGTGTATTTATTTGTGTGTCCCAGGGCCCTTTCAAAGGCTGTCGGCGTGACGGAGAGGAAGTGGAAGGAGAAGGGGAAGCGGAGGTCGGGAGAAGCAAACTTTGCGCACGCAGAGGTGGCAAGGGAGGAGGACGACGATCCAGCAAGAGGCAGCAGGAGAGGGCGGAGCGGGAGGGATCAGAGGACGAGCAGGAGGCGGAGAAGCAGACAGAGGAGGAGGTGAGCACGGAGCCAAGAAGAGAAGGAGGACGATGAGGACGGGAAGGACGCGGAGGCGGAGGCGGTAGAGGAGGCGGCGGAGGCCGAGGATGAGGGGGACGAAGAGAAGAGGACAGGGGGGCTGGAATGTGAGATTGGGCAGAAGGAAGAAGAGGAGGTTTCCACCTATGCGTACTCATTTCCCCTTCCCCGTCCCCCACTCCTCTGGTCTGTTGTGGTCTGGTCCAGTGTGGTATCGTCTGGTCTGGTCGGCTCTTGTGCCGTGTGGTCTGGTCGGGCCCTGTATGGTGTTCCTTGGTCTGCCCTGGCTGATTGTAGAGAGGGGGGGGATCATGAGGGCCCCCTCAGGTCTGGTTCGCAGGAAGAGGGCGGGGAGGAAGAGGAGAGGCGAGAGTCCGAGGACGAGTCCAGGGCCATGTCCTGGGGGCCGTGTGGGGTTCACCGCGGGCACCCCTTGCAAAGGGTACCGTGGCTCCACGAGCTCGAGATGGCTGGGCCGAAACAGCCCCAGCAACAGACGCGAGAGGAGGAGGTCGGACGAAGGGAGGGAAGGGGGAGGGAGTACGGAGGAGGCATGACGCTGCACAGAGGACGCAGGCGAGAGGAGGAGGAGGAGGAGGAGGAGGAGGACGACGACGACGAGCAAGAGGAGGAGGAGGAGGAGGAGGAGGAGGAGGAGGAGGAGGAGGAGGAGGAGGAGGAGGAGGAGGAGGAGTAGGAGGAAGAGTGGGAGGAGAGAGGACGAGCAAAGGGAGGAGGGAGGAGGACCCCGGCGGCGACCCTTTCCTGCCCCCACTCTGCAGGATGACGCCCGGGACCCCTCGGGCCCGCACAACACGCAGCTGGAGTTCCAGGAGACCGCTCGGCTCCCCGCACACACTTTGTCTGGACGCCGGCTACAGCCCCCGCCTGAGCAGGAGTTGGAGGAGGAGGAGGAGGGGAAGAGGAGGAGGAGGAGGAGGAGGAGGAGGAGGAGGAGGGGAGGAGGAGGAGGAGGAGGAGGAGAGGAGGAGGAGGAGGAGGAGGAGGAGGAGGAGGAGGAGGAGGAGACTCAGATTTCGGCAGCCACCGGCCTCTTTTCTCTGCAGCTCCGCCTGGGCACGGCATCATTGAGCAGTGCGCGGCGGAGATCGGTCAGGAGGGGAAAAAGCACACAGGCATAATTCATCGTCGATCCCCAGGAAAATATGGGAAAATATGGGAAGTGGGGGGGGGAAGACAAGAACCAAGAAAATATCGGAAAATATGGGGAATCCTGTTATTTGTGTGTGTATTTATTTGTGTGTCCCAGGGCCCCTTCAATCAGCAGCAAGTGGCGGTGTAAAGAATATCTTGCGCAGTTCAGCCGAGCTGCCAGGCCTCAGGCTCAGCGGGCCCAGGTGTGGCGACAGTTGTGGCTGGCAGGCCGGAGGCGGCTCCCCCCGTGTTGCGCCCGAGGGGGAGGCGCGGATCCCTGGCGCCTTAGACAACATCGAGACGACCAGTGCTCCTGTCCTTTGTCAGGAGGGAGAAAAAACACACACACACACACACACACATACACACACACACACACACACAAGTAATCGTCGATTCCGCAGAAAATATGGGAAAATATGGGAAGTGTGGGGGAAGACCAAAATCCAGAACATATGGGAAAATATGGGGAATCTGTTTATCTGTGTGTAGTTATGTATGTGTCCTGGGGCCCCCTTCACTTTGGGCCTCCCCTGAGATCCTGGAGTCTCGATAGCCTCGAGCCGGGCGTGCTCGCCCAGGCTCGGGCCCCGGGACCTTCGCGGATCGATCCGCTTCGAGAAGTGGCGCGGGGAAAGATGGGGCGCAGGACCCCGGGTCGTGATTGTTGCACGATGCTGCCAGTCCTCGAGGCGTCGGGTCTCAGGGTCTGGAGGCCCGCGTCGGGCCCGGGGCCGGTCAGAGAGCGCCGCCGTCGGCGGGCAGCGTCGCAGGCCGGTGGAACGGGAGGGGGTCGACAGGTCCGGGGCCCGGGGAGGGCAAGAGACAGGGGGGGGGTGCACGGAAGCTGCTGCGTGCAGCTGGTTTCGGCCCCGTCGCCAGGCGCCTTCCTCGATACGTTGGCGCCTCTGGCGCCAGGAGGCCCGGGGAAAACCGACGTACGTTGATTCGCCGCCCCCCCCCCACCTTTACTTGCCCCCTTTCGTCCGACCCGACCTTCCTGCCGCCCTCCTCCTCCTCCTCCTCCTCCTCTCCTCCTCCTCCTCCTCCTCCCTCCTCCTCCTCCTCCTCTCTCCTCCCTCCTCCTCCTCCTCCTCCTCCTCCTCCTCCCCCTCCTCCTCCCCCCGCCCCCGTCTCCCCCTCATCCCCTCCGCAGGCTCGCACGCCCCGTGCGCCAGAGCCCTCCACCCGCGGAGGACGAGTCACAGACTGCAGCCCGGACGCTGCCCTCGGCCCCTTCCGTCTCCTCGTCATCATCCTCATCGTTATCATCTTCCTCGTCATTATCATCGTGCCGCCTTCGCGGAGAGAGGAGGGTGGACATCAGTGCAAGCTTCCGACGTTGCATGCAGACACCCTCCTTGCTCGACGTAACAGATTGCATCGGGCTGGATAAAAGCATGGCAAGCAGGGAGTTCAGGATCAGAGGTGGGCCCATTTTGTTGGCCCTACGGGAAAAGCCTGGAGTTCTTACCTGTGCCCACGTGCCCGTCGTCATCAGGAAAAACTCCCCCATCACTGCCACAGGTTCGCACGACGTCGTCGTCGGGAGGATGCTGTCGGGGTGCAGACCTCTCTAGCTTGGAGATTGGAGGCGGAGAGGCTTTCGCATGCTATCGTAAACGAGGACGCCTCAAACGCACTCGCCAGCACGAATAGGGACCCGATCGTAGCAGCCCTCCCAGCTTTGCACTTGGAAGAGTCATCTGTCAACATCGTCGGACCATCCAGGGCGCCTTCCAGATCGAATTCCCCACCGGTGTGACTTCGTCTCGACCGACGACGGGAGAGATGATGGGCCACTCCGGTCCAGTTCGAGCCTTCCCCTACTAGTGCGAGATGGGCGTTGTTAAGTTCCACGACCCGCGGTCGGGGGCAATTTCGGGGCGGCTCGCCGGAGCCGTCGGGATCCGCGGGTCCTCGGCGGACGTGGGGCTCACCGTCTTCGCCGATGGTATAACGAAGATCGCCATGCCAGGACGGGGGCCGAGACCGCATGAGGGCGGAGGTGAAGCATCGCATCTATCAGCTCTGCCTTCTTCCAGCAGCGCTCACCTGGACTCGGCGCTGCGCGACATCGGGAGATCCTTGAACCCCGACGAGCGCGTGACCTTGGCTCGCCTGTTCGGTCGAGGAGGCATCGCTCCACGTCGCCTGTGGCACAGAGGTTCGGTAAAAATCTGCGGCATCAGGGGGAGACACATCAGGATCTTGGGGAGTGGGCTCACTTCCTCGGAGCCTCTGGCGGTGGAGAGGGCAAAACGGTTTCAAGCGGGGAGAATTGGTGTGGGGTTTATCTTTATGTCGTTGGTACAGCCAGCGGCCAGGAGCACCAAATGAATGACCTCCATCGCGTTCGTGCAGTCTGCCCTTCTCTCAGGTCCGGAGGCAAGCATGATCCACCACACATTTGAGGAGCAGTCCGCCAGGATGTTGCTCATGTCGGTGAGAAGGGGACTCGGGCTCTTGGGCACGACTGAAGGCCCCGACTGGGCACTGAAATCAGGAGATGGCCAAATCAGAAAGTCTGAGAAAACTGGAAGTTGTTACCTGCCGCCCGGAAACTTCGGATACGGCGGCTTGGGAGGTACCAGCACTAGGCAACGCTCCCCGTGGCCCATTGTCAGTTGCGGGTATGTTTCTTGGGCTCCATGCGCCGCTGCGACACCATCACCCCGTCTTGGGACTTGGACCCTAAGGCCACTCCATGGGTTCGGCAGATCCTGGAGGATTAGACTACGCGTACCCGAACGGTAAGGAGCTTGAGATGATGGTCCCGTCGGACAACCCGTTGCTGAAGCTTCTCGACCTTGAGGACTACACCCCAGGCGATGCTTAAGAAAACTGCAGTTTTCGGCCAGAGTCTCGATTATTCTTGATGTTTCAGTGTAAATCCTAAGATGTCGATAGAAATTCTGGGTTTTTGCTCAAGTTCTGAGACTATGAATTTCTTAACCCATGATTTCTAATGCATTTCGCAGGGTGTATCGGGATCGAGTATGTTTGGACCTTTTAGCGTTGCGTTCCCAGGTCAATTCCAGGACGCTCGCCCCCGCGAGTGCAGGCCTCGGGATCCTGCGGGTCCTGCGAAGGAGGAGGGGACGGCCCAGGAGGGCAGGTTCGTCTGCAATATGATCCTGGCGTCGGGCGGGAGATGTTGCGAGCAGATGGGGCCCATCATGTCCGAAACGAGGCGTTCCGACTCACTGTCACGAACAAGTCTTTCAGATTTTTGCGGGTGCTGGGTACCGGGGGCAACGCTACCAGGCACGTGATGAATCCATATCACCGTAACGCCTACAGCAGCGGGAGGAGCTCCTTCTTGGCGCAGAGTGTGGTGACCCCGTCGGAGCGTGCCTGTCCAGTCTGCAGTCGCACACCTTCCCAGTGTAAGTTCCCCAACCCCGTCGTCCAGCGACGGCGTCTGCTACAGACCTGACGGCAAACACGATGACCAGCACGGACTTCGAGGCTCTGGCGCTGGCAGGAGAGCGCAGCGCCCACGACGCGGCGGCGAGGGAGGGCGGAGTGGCACCGACAGCCAAGAAGGGCGGGAACGGGGGCATCGCCGACGTTGCCAACACCTCGGAGGACACATTATAGCAGGTCGATGGGGGGGGCCACAAGCCAAAGATGTGGCTCAGGCTTTAAGCCTCCTCCTAGAAAGCTCCTGCATGCACTCGCAGCACTCGAGAGACCTGGCGGCGGCCGAGTGGATCAGCGCGATGGTTACATCGGCGGCGCCAGTTATCGGGGCTCCCAGTGGCGCCGGCAAGCTTTACGCGGAGGCAGGTGGGCTCGCGAGCGGAGAAAAAAAAGCCAGCTGCGCCCTCCACATGTGTACATCGCGCGTGCAGGAGTCAAATATCTAGAGGAGCACGCAGAGAGCAAAAAGGATAAGGAAGGCACACGACACGCCGAGCCTCTTCTACGAGAAGTTTTGTTCGGAACGACAGAGTGGAGGGAATGGGCGTGTTGATCCGCCACTTCCGCATCAAGAAGTGCTATATCGAGGACAACGAGGGTCCAGTCCAGGATCGCGGACGGGTGCTCGCTTCCAGACGGCATGGGCAACACAATGGAATACACAAAGCTGTTATTGGGACAATCGGTGGTGAAGCTACTCGCGGTTCAGGGCGGCAAACTCAAGCTGGGGGGGGGCCGCAGGGTCATCTAGAGGCTTCGGCGCAGAAGATGCTGGACAAACACAAGCTGGGTGGGAAGAAGACCGGCGCCACGGGCAAGCAGTCCCCGGATGGGGCCCTTCTAGCGAGGGCAGCTGCAGGGGAGGCTGGGCGTTTGGTTAGTTCCCGGCACCGTGGAGTCCCCGCCCGATGAAGATGACAACGATTTCGATCGCATTACTTGTCTAGCTGAAGCTCATATGTGCGGGATGGGTACTGAGCAATTCGTCTCAGAGTTCAGCAGATGACCTCCGACGCTCCGCGACCGACTGCTTCGAGATGGTAATGCTTGAGCTCGGGGAGTGCCTCTTCCACCCATCCGTGAGCCACCCGACCTTCGGGTTCTGTAGCTTCGTCTTCCTTCGTATTGTCCGAGGCGCGCCCGCTGCGCCCTGTAGGGAATTCCTCGTTCTTTTTTCTCTTCCGTTATAAGAGTGGATCTGTGCAGAGCCCCCCTCCGGCCCATCCTCCAGCGGAAGACTTCGGGTCCCGCGTGAGGATAAGAGGGGAAAGGGCGCCCTAGTGCCCAGGGGCCTCTCGCGGGGCTGGGCGGGTGCCTCGAGTGCTTGTCTGGCACACACAGTGCCGCTAGGCTCGGCCCCCTGAGGCCAGAAGGGTGCCTCCCCCCACCCCGCGGACCTCTGCATGGCACGCGCGCAGCTTGTAACTTACATTTCACGAGCTGCACGGCGCGCGTTACCACGCACCTCGTGCAATAGATATGCGATACTCCGAGCAGGAAGTGCGCACGATTCTCCTCGTCATCATTATCCTCCTGCCATGCCCTCTGCACGTTCGGCCTTCCTCAGGATTGGAGGCCAGGGCAAGGCAAGCGCCGAACCCTGGCCGAGGGAGCATGGCAACAGAGCGGTTTGGCCGCGGGGAGAGAGAGCAAGCCGGGGACGAGGAGAGGGAGCGATGGGGGGAGGAACAGCAGCAGCAGCAGCAGCAGGAGGAGGAGGAGGAGAAGCATCTGAATCAGGAGCGGCAGCAGCACAAGCAGCAGCACGGACAGCAGCAGGATGGTTTTGAAGAGCGGCCGCTTCTCCCCCCTCTCCTACTCTTCCTCCTCCTCCTCCTTCTCCTCCTCCTCCTCCTCCTCCTCCTCCTCCTCTGCCGCCACCTCCTCCCCTGGTGAGTAACTCCTTCATATCGCACCACCAGACGTATCCGTTGGCTGGCTTGGGCGTTTCTCTACCTCCTTGCACCGTAGTTCCCGAGTCCTATGTTCGAACAGCTGCACGGATGGAAGTCCCGCTGTCTTCAATTATGGGCATATCTCGCCTCAGCGCCGCATACAGTCGTTTTAAAATGTTCAACTGCTATACGGGTGGAACGCCGGTCGTTAAAATGATGTACTTTGCTTTATTTCACAGCAGTTAGACGGATAGAAACTGGAAGCTGGCACGTTTTCAATACGGGGTCATCATTTGAGCTTCCTGAAACAATATTACCACAAGTGTGCACTTGTGCAGCAGCCAAAATACACGGATGGAGGGCGGTCCTTCTTCAAAGCGAGGTTGTGGTTGGGCACTGTCTTGCATTTTGAGGCAAGCCCCGTCGAAGTTCTTATAGCTTGATGAGGGGGGTAATCTTTTTCAAAACGAGGATCCCGCTTGAATTGCGTCCACATGGGGCTTTCGTCTTTCAAGAGGGGCGTTTCCCGCATTGCAAAAGATTGTTGTAGGGATTGGTGAAAAGGGGGCCTGAGACGGGAGGCTGTGTTGCTACATCTCTGATGCAGATTAGGTTTACTCTGGTCTTCCTCCCCCTCCTCCTGGGTAGTCCCCGCATCCTCGTCATTTCCCTTTTCCTCCTCATCCTTATGCTCCCCCGCTACACGTAGACAATATGAATATTACGATCCTCATTCCCCTGATGACGTCCGGAAGATATCCGGCCCCCCTCCGCGTACTGTTTTTTCTTGCACACAGGATTCCCAGGAAATTTGTTTTCGTTTGGGTTTGTTTTGAAAATGTTGTTCACGCTGAAACGCTGGTCCCATTTCTGCGCCTCTGGTTCTTCCCAATCGCGTTCCCGCTGCAGCGCGGGCGTTTTCGGTCTTTCCAGATAGGCCCCAAAATTTAGAAAAGGCCCCCCGAAAAAAACCATCGGAAGTGATTATAAAGTCGGTGTCAATTCGTTGGTTTTTCGGGCCGCAGAAGCCCCCCACACACTTTGGGACGTCGTCGCTTTCAGGAAGAATCAAGCGGGAGCCCCATTTCGGCCTAGAGAAGGCGATGTTGGAAGCAGAGCCAGCTGGTGCTCTCCATCAACCCCGCCTTGTGTGGAGCTTCTCGGGGAGGCCAAGGAGCTAGACATTGAGCCACGACTCCACGACCGGCCCAACCCTCTCGAAGACGATCCACTGACCCTCCAAGGAACCAGGCGCCATGCCATGACATGCTGTGCGGTGTTGCGTTTTGCGCCTCTGTGCGATGCCATGTTTTTTGTTCCAATGATTGGTTGATGCAATGCTTCACTGCGCAATGCCATGCCATGCTATGGCATGCTACGCTTTGCCGCACTCTTCTACGCCATGCCATGCCGTGCTCTACAATGCATCGCGCACCTTCTCGCGATCATTGCCTTGCTCGACAT